>KN880682.1:0-34477 GCA_000934385.1 Cylindrobasidium torrendii FP15055 ss-10
GGTCTAGTGGTACCAATGCAGGTCCCAACCTTTAGGTAAACTGAAGGTTACGGGTTCAATGCCCGGCGAAACTCACCAGTCAAGGGAGGTTTAGTGGGTAGTCCATAAATGGGAGTCCCACACTGTTCGGTCCGGTTCTAGACCGTTCGTGCGTAAACGCATTCCTACCCTGTGTGCTCTCTCTTCCGCAAGGTTTCTAGTCCTTGCAGCACTCATGGCCTGCTGGGAAACGGCCTTGCCGTGCAGGAAAAAATGATGCAGGAACATCATATGCCTCCCTGGTGGTGTTCCCAGTAGGAGATACTTGCCACAAAAAAAACAGAAACTGTCCGATGAATCTCATTGTTTGATTATGTCATGATTACGTACGCAAACTCGTTGGCACCTCCCGCAAGTGGCAAGCAATGAAATCCTTTGTGTAGCGTGCCCGTAGGCGTCGTTATTGTAAACATGGAAAGCTCTACACAAGCCATCCAACTATACTGTATAATATTACACACATCCAACTACATAAGGAACTGCCAGAATCTTTCCAATGCGTTCCGAGGCTCCTGCTCGTCCCACACCTCTGCTTCAATTTCCGCAATATCGGTGATAAAGTCCATGTCCTTCGCGCGCACGATAGGTGTCCGACGCCAGAACTTGGCGCCAATGTACATGACGGGGAATAGCATGAGCGGGAAGTAGTTTGTGATGAACGTCGCGTGGTCCCAGTTGCCCTTGAGGAACACAGACCAGCCTGAGAACTGAGGGCCATTGTCAGCTTGGGGTACCAGGCAAAAAGGAGTAGGACGTACGAAGCAGATAACGAAGGACGCAATCATGCCGTACCATGCTGCATACGGCTGGAGGGGCGACGCGAAGGGCATATTCCTACGGTCCATGCCTTGCGCCTTCATTCCAGCGTAGAAGCGCACGTATGTTATGCAAATTCCGAACCATGTCATCATACCGGCGACCTAGAGCAAAGTCAGTTGATGCGTGCAGTGGGAAGAAGTCGGACGTACACTAGTCATGTTTGCAAACCAATTGAACACCCTTCCAGAACCCGAGTTGATGCCCATGTATGCCAATGCACCAAAGAGCGAGCAGAATACGATGGATACGTATGGCAGGCCGTTCAACACGCTGCCAGGTTTGCGGAAAGTCTTCATGAAGATGCGGGGTGCGCTTCCAGAGACAGCAAGTCCATCTACAAGAGGTTAGAGTTGGTACACTCGTTTGAGGCGGATGCGCACATAGAGCACGAGAACTTGTGTATAGGTCAGACGATGCAGCACTCCATGCACTTGTCAACAAACAAGCGTTGACGATCTAGAACTCGGTTAGAGGCTACAAAAGGGAGTAATTGAGGAAGCGTACTGAGGGCAAAATCTTGATTCCAGCATTGTTGATGGCAATAACAAAGGGAGACGATGCGGCGGTGCCGTCCGCAAGGTCAAGTTCGGGGGTGTTCGAGGGTACGAGAAGACCAATGACAAGGGTACCTCCAATGTAGAAAAGCAGGATACGGATGTAGACACGCTTGATGGCTCTTGGGAGATTGCGGCGAGGATTTTTGGCTTCACCGGCGGCGATCTGTTTTTGCTGTCAACGGCCATATCACTTTGACAGAACATAAGGAGACATACAGCAACAATTTCTGTGCCGATGAAGGAGAAAGCAGCCTGAGTCATAACTGACCACCAGCCAAGGAACTGGCCCTTTACACCCGCTATTCCATGGTATTGAACGAATGGCCCTGGATTGAGCCAGTAGCGGAAGCCAATGCGGTCGTGGTTGGGACCACCTGAATGTGACGTGAGGAAGGGAGTCAAAGCGACAACAAGCAGCGTACCTCCAAGGTCGAGGACGATGCCGAGAATAATCAAGCCGACGATGGTTATGACCTTGATACTCCTGCGAGAGTGTGAGCCCAACGAAAAATAAAACAGCAGGTTTACGCACGCAAAGATGAATTCCGCTTCTCCGTAGACCGCGGCGCCGAACATGTTAATCACAACAGTGACAACTAGACATATAGTTATCCATCTGCAAAATTTCAATTTCTGAACGAAAGCGTGTGTGCGTGACTGCGTACGCGGCGTTGTTGACACTTTGATTCCAGTAGTTTATGATGATGGCGGCAGCGCTAAGTTCGGCGGGGAGAATGATAACCTGGACCAGGTAAGGACGAGCATTGGGTGTGCTGAAAAAGTACGCACCCAGTTGTACCAGTAGTTCCATCCCATTGTGAAACTAGGAGAGGATGAGGGGGGTCACTTTTTTTCGCACCGAACGACACGCACGCAAGAGCAGGGTCCACGAAGCGTTCTGCGAGCTTGATGTGTCCTCCGGGTATGGGGAGGTATGCTACCATCTCACCGAGCGAGACCTGGATGTCGCCTCAGTAGATATTGCATTACAGGACGACATACGCACCATGACGGAATAGCAGATTGTACCAAGTACAACATAGCCGAGCAAGAGACCGATGGGTCCACCATTGCGAAGACTCGTTGCCGTTCCTTTGTGAGAAAGGTAAGAGAATGAAAGTTGGAGGGGTAAATTCAACGAACCAAGGAAAAGACCAGTTCCAATGACACCTAAACCCGATGAGCACGAGAAGGAAAAGCAAACGCATGGATCTAACCTCCGATACTGTGTTCAACGATGAGTGAAATGTAGACAGAAACGGTTGATGTGTGCTTACCTGATCATGGCAATATGTCTGTTCTGTGGGGTAAAGCTGCGTCAGGGGGAGGAGCGGGCAGCGGGTGAGAAGGGGGCGCACCTTGAGATGCCTTGCCAGTTTCTGGTCCGCCTGGTGCGGCTGGAATGAACCGTCTGCCGAGTCCGCATCGATGCCCTTCTCCACTGCAACCTCTGGGTGTTTTTCGCCGTAGTCGGCCATGGCTGCGGAGAGAAAGTGAGGGTGTGAGAGAGAGAGAGGGTAAGGAGAGGTGTCAAGCGGAGCCGACTTTCTCGTAGGCGCAAGATATAAATACCACTGATCGGGTGCGATCATTTTGCAGATAAGAAGCAATGCCAAGATAAGCACGCATCCGCACACACGTGAGATCACTACACCACGGCCGTTGGGAATTCGGAAATGGTCCCAACGGTCTAGGAGGATGACGAGGAGCCTGGAGGAATGGCAGTAAACATTTCCTCCTACAAAAAAACAATCTCTTTCTCCTACCATGCGTTCGCGGAGTCCATTTCAATCACCTGAGTCTCCTGAGCAATTCACTTTCGGACATCACCATTCCCTCAGCTCGACCGTCTGCTCCGACACGGGCTGATACGGGAAAGGTCTGAAAACTACTCCTCGACCCCAGCCTATGTGCCTGCGTCCTCAGCGTATCTCTAACTAGGTATCTCTGTCCCATGCGTCGCGCAGCCCACAGAGATAACAACAATGGCAACTACTGCTTCCAATCAAAAGTGTTCGGCCCTCTGACGTCGTGTCAACTCTATAAACCGACTGGCGTCTGAAAAAACTGACTGCCATATGCTCCCCACAGGCGTCATCGTCAGCGGGCAGGAGATGCCCGAAGAGTCGAGTCGAGCCATTGTCGATGGGCTCGTGACCTCCATTGTTCGGCCACCACACTGCCGAGTGGCACACTACTTATATGTGCACCGACCACTCGCAAATCCAGAGCCAATTTTCGTAGCATTCCCAACCTAACTACCTGCCTGCAGCCGCACTGACCTTCTAGATTCCAATGCGTCACCTCGGCCGGATACAGGAGCCCAACTCCAGCCGTTCGCCATGGGCAGAGTAGTACGCATCCACGGCAGAAACCAAGCGAAAACGAACACCCAAAGAAATTGGTGAAAACTGATACCCGCCGATATGTGGGGTTCCCAAAGCTTCGAACTTGGTCACTTCCTCCTAGTACTCGTGAGGACTTCAGATCCTGTGATGCAGGTAGGGTTTCCCTCTCGATTCCGAAAAGCACAACTGCACGTATGTACATTGTTTCCGCTGGTGACCCCTCGAGCATACAAAGGTATACATATTTACTAGTTCATGACCGTAATGGCGATGGTGGTAGCGGGTTAACATAGAGAGCAGTTGGTCCTGAAAAGGACAAAGGACTGGCGGTTGGTTTACTTAGTATATATGAAGGGAAGTTTGAGTGATATACGTGAACGATGAAGAAAGCGAATATATGTTAATACTACCTATAGAGCACAAGCAAAAGAGTGATAATAAGGATTAGATCTATGTCTTCGAGGAGTTGGCGGGTATGTGTAAGTTGATAGCTACACACAACATGAGCATTTCGAGCCAAACGAGCGTAGGAAAACGTACCACGGTACCAATTCAACGCATCGGACGAGGACGGAGCTTCAAAATACAGGATTGCCTTGTTGTCCACTAAACGAAGAGCTAGAAGGACGATGGTAAGGAGATTGGAAATTGCTTCGGGCGGTGACTGACCGTTTCCGTGGACAATACTTGCCGGCTGGGCAAGCGTCTGCATTCGCAGAACAGCCCAAAGGTCGACCGACGAGCTTGGATCTTGCCCATCGGTCGGGTCGCGGCACAACACCAGCAGGTCGTTGCACAAAATACCAACCAGTGGTCGAGGCGTCAACTCCGGCGCTAGACAATCAACCTGCACACTAGACATATTGCCTTGCGCATTGATGGCCTCGACGTTCACCACGGCCTTTCGTACCACTCTCGTTAACAGCAATGTACCGTCCATGATGAAGCGTCTGTCAAATTACGACGTGTGAGAAGAGGATGAAGGCACGGGGAAGAGACTAACCGATGGGGTTGTACAAGTGGACTAGGGAATTTACCCCGAATCCGCGCTTGCCACAACACCAACTTCCGCCGTCCCTCTGACTCCCGCTTTCCCTCGTTCATGTTCGTTGCAAGAGAGGATATCTCCGTCAACGCGCGGTCCAATGGGTCCTCCACCATTTCATACGACGGCGGAGTACTGCGGACGAGTTCTTCTAACTATCGAGCCATGAGTACCCAGGGATGAACGCACGATATATCCACATACCAAAAGACGATAGCGCGGGATACGTTGAATAGGAAGTAGGAGATAGCCCTCCAGATTGAGCTGCGAATGTCGAGGGTTCAAGCGGCATCGCTTAAGATATTGTCGTATCCTCTTGCGTTGCCCGCTCGTCAAATTCGGCAAGCCAGCAGTTGACGAGGCTTGGTCTGCAAGATTCGGGGACGAGACACCAGCTATTGCCATGCTAAATGTGGATAACTGGGAGGTGCTCGGCGATGGCGACAGTGTCGGCGACGGGGATGCTGTAGGCGCCTGGGGATGACGGTCTCGGTCCCTGTCCGATGTCCAGTATTTGACGCGCTGCACGGAATTATCAAAGTTGCTATGATAAACAAGGTAAGCAGACTAGCCAAATCGATGGTGGCTCTACGTACTTGATGTACGTTGAGTACATCTTCATGAACGCTGCATGCTTCACGAAAATGTTCCCGACCGATCTGGCCACCTCCAGCGATAGCTTTCCATCCGAATCAAAGTCCTTATCAGCTGAAGGCTTCATCAAGGGCGCAGCGGCAGCCTCCAGCGCTGGTAGAAAACTGCCACTGTGGAACGAAAACAGCGAGTCGAGACCACTGAACACGGCCTTCCGGTCGGGAGCAGGGACGACCGTTTCCTTGGTTGACCCAACCCCAGAAATCAAGTTGACTGGCGCACAGCCAGGCTTGATATAGATGTCCACGAGTTCCTGCATACCCTTCACGTAGGTCCTCTCGGTTCTGACAGAAATATCAGCGGGGGCGTAAGGGAACACGTCCAATGGACGTACGCCACAATCTCGCGGACCACCATAGCACGCTTGCCCTTCTCATCTTTGTATACCCTTTCCTCTGAGCCGGAACCACTGCTACCATCAGTAGCAACACTCATGGTATGCTGTGACGGCCCAGTCCTTGCAGAGAACCCACGAAGGTGACTACTGTCTGAGAAAGTGTTACCGCTGGACGCCGTTGACATCTCCCGTCCATCTCTTCCATCGACCATAGTCGGCCTTCGGGAGCGTGGGGGTGGTTCGTCAATGGGGCTACCAATATAAGATGGCTGCTGAGATGCGGTGAGGTCATGCATATCCTTCAGGTAGGCCATGACAGAGCGCAATGCTCGTAGATATGCCTCCCGTGCTCGATCCTCCTCCCGCCGACGCTGCTTCTCAATGTCAATGACCAGAGAAGGTGTACGCCTGTGTGGCTCGGTTCCATCGCCTTCGGCCAGAACACCAGGCATAAAGTTCGATGCCTCTGGGATGCTGAGAGGAATGGGCGTATCGAACGGCAAAAAGCTGCGACGTTTTGCAGAACGCGGCTGCCCTGACGGGGGCGCCAGGAAGCCTGGCGATAAAGGCTGGCTCATTGAGGGATTCGGCGAGACCGGCGCATCAGAACGAGGAGGGGAGATCGGGGGAGATGGCGGGTCTGCAGACATGTCTATATTCCCTGTGGATGACAACCGAAGGTCAATCTGGGGTGATCTGCTCATTCTATGTCCAACGACATTGGACATGCCGTGACCCATGCGAGGATTGGGTCCAGCTGGTGGTCGGGGAGGCGGCGTATCTGTGCGCATTTTTCCCATCGACATTTTCTTCAAGAAACCCCAACGGCTGCTCTTGTCTTTATCCTTCGAGTCCTTGCCCGAGCGGCCTTTGACAGTGGCTTTGCTGTCACCTGTATCCATGGGCGAGATAGCCGAGGGTGAGTTGGTACTACGAAGTTGCTCTTCATCCTCGTCGTCTGAAAGATGATCCCACAACGACGACGACAGAGGCATGCGCGACTTGTCGCGACTAGGACTACCATCGAGTGCTGTACCCGCTCCGAACGTAGCGTATCGCTTCGCACCAGGCCTTTCGGGGGAGGTCTTCGTGAGCAGGTTGGAGCTAGAGGCGGGCTGATGTCCCATCGGCGGACGCTGAGGCTCTGCAAGGGGTTTCCCACGCCGGAGGTCCCCTGCGCTCTTCATCTTGCGTATTTCACGATCACCGAGGTAACCAACATCTTCGGTGGGGAGAGACTCCTCAGGCGCAAGCTGGTTTGTTGGTGTAGGCATAGCGCCGGCACTCTTTATACGCGATTGGTCGTAATAGGAGCGATTTGGGGCTGTCCGTGTCCTTGCAAGAGGTCTTGAGGAACTAGCGTTGAACGTGGAGCTTGCGGGTGTGGGGAGAGGCGGTGAGATGGGTGTGCTTGGTTTGGATGGCATAATGGTGTAGTCCTCATCCTCTGTTGAAGCAGTGTTAAACCTAGAGTGCGAGGCTGCAGGGGAGGCCTCGAAATCATCCTCAATATCAGTTCCATCCGTCTCTGTACCGCTCTGACTATGAGATGATGATGGAGAGAACATCGGGGTAGATGGAGGATACGCTGGCGGCATCGGCGTCTTGACAAATAGAGCCTCAACCAACGCCTTCCAAGGGCCTTGGAAGGGGTTTCCGTCGACACACAGGGTTTGGAGGGCTGGAAGTAGACAAAGCCAACTAGGAAGAGCGTGCATCTTGTTCCTCCGGACGCTGATGGTATGAAGCTGGTCCAGATCGGCTAATGTGTCCGGGAGCGTGGCTATGCCCGTAGCATCTGCTATGAGAACGCGAAGGTTGATGAGGTCTGCAAGAAAGACCGGCAGAACGCGCAAAGGGTTTGACGCGATATTGAGCTCCTCTAATGAAACGCAGTAAGCCAAGACCGGGGGGAGTGCACCCAAAAAGTTGGCGGATATGTCAAGGGCCAGTAGGGTCGAAGATATTTGGGGAATATTCGAGGTTAGGAAAGCAGGCATGGCGTTTGAGTTGTTGGAGGAACCAATCAACAGATGAGTTGTGCCTAAGGAACATGCATCAGGACATGTCAATAAGGGACTCTGAAAGATGCAAACCTGGTTGCACCGAGAGCTGGGAAACGATGACGCCACGTCCCTCATCCGCAACGACGGCGGCAGAGGTACGATCATGGTCGTCTTCGTCGTCGTCGTCGTAATCAACGTCATCGAGGTCAGTCTCCGAGTCCTCACTGAGGCCCATTTCGTCTCGCTCGTCGACAGTGCTGTGGGGGGCCAAATAAGTCTCACGGAGGATTTCCGGAGCCAATAGAAAACGCACTTCCAGTGAAGGTCAAAACTCGGTTTCTCCTGAAGCTTGTAGGTAGACTCGTGGTGTGGCGAGACGTTTGAGATCGAGGACGAACGCGAGCGTATGCTACCTTGAGACCAACGGGTACGGTCTATCAGGGCACGGGACTGCCCATTCTGTGCGCCAGATGGCGACGTGAGTCCATCATGCAACATCTGCACAACGGCATCGCTTGTGATGCCGAGACCAACGCCAGTCTCGTCATCGCCGGACGCGACATGGACATTCGCATAGTCTCTTGTGCCAAACCCAGGGCTCGCGTATGAAGACGAGCGCGTGGACGCAGTAGAGGAGTCTGCAGACGACAGGCCTGGGGGCGGCGTGGAGACGAGGTGGTGGGGTGGCCGAAACGAATACTGATCTCCGTATTGTGAATGATTGTGCTCCGGCGCTAGCTTTGCCCGCGAAGATGGCCGGGACAACGAGCGCGCGCGAGCACTTGGATCGCCGAATGTCGATGGGTCCTCGGATGTCGAGCGGGCCAGGTTCGGTTGGTGTGCACCGTGGAAGCTGAGCACAGCCGGGGAATTGAGCGAGAATATTTGCTCCGAGTTCGTCGTCGTGAGCATTGGCCGTGGGTCCAGGTGGTCAATAGGAGAGCCTGCATTGCTGGGCGCGCGCGGTCGAGTGACCCTGCCGTACGTATTCGCATCTCCGTCTGCAGCGCCAACATCAGTACATGGAGACATACAGGCCATACAGGCGGGGCTGCACTCTCGGCCAAGTTTACAGCGCATATAGAGCGCACCTAAATCTATCCATGACCGCCTCGAATCCGCGGTCTCCAGCATCGGCGTTGGTGCCGGCGGCAGTGGTTTGTCCAGGTTTACCGAATAGACCAGAGATATTGGTGAAGTGGGCTGTGAGCCTTCGTCCCGACGAAGGTCAGGCGAAAGGGGATGTTGATGCCTGTCGAAGTTGGAGAAAGAGCCTGTTTCCTTTTCCAAAGCAGACATCATTTCGATCTTATTCAATTAAATGGTCCTAGACCACCACCGTCGTGGCACTTGGAGTTGAAGGAAAGAGACAGAAAACAAATATACGCTGCACCAAACTCATGGCAAATCTCACGGCGATGTATTTTATGAGGTCCGAGCACGGACTCTTTTGGCCAACCCTCTGTAGGTGATCTCCGGACAATGAACTTACAAGGAGCATTTCAAGCATCATGGTATACCTGAGTATGCAGCCTCAGGACTTTCGAAGCAACTTGTAAATAGTCTTAAATACAAGCGCAGAATTACTCGAAAATAAACTTCCTCGTTGCTCGTTGTCGCTCTGGTAACTTCCCGGATGCGAAGCGATCGCAGCACAGCCAACAACAACCTTCATCCTTGCACCCCCTGTGGAATACCAACAACGCGCAGCTGGGCTTTTAGAAGTCGTACAAATCCGGCCTATCTGAATGAAATGCAACCTTCTTCCTCGGTTTCTTCACCTTTGGGGCAGCAGGAGCGTCAGGCGACAGAGCAGGAGTAGGCAGAGTTGCAGATGACGCGCTCGACGCAACTACTGGCTCCTCAGCTTGTACATCGACAGCCGCAAGGCCAGCCGAATGCACTGTCTGGCCCTCAGAGGCGTGTTCAACATGCGCCGTTGTTGCCGGCGTCGTGCGGCGCTCTGTCACCCCGCCTTCTACATCCAAATGCAGTGTCTCAAATATTAACCGTTTCCTCGTGCATTTGAACGCAAGGTTGTTTTCACCGCTCCCTCCCGCTGACATGGCGGCGGAGAATAATCCACGCAGCACAGAGTGTTTGTCACTCGGGGAGACGAGCGTATGCGGCGCCGGAAGCGTGTGCACTTTCAGCAGGCCGTGGTGCGAGGGTGATAGCGCCTTGAGAGCAGGGTTCGCTGGATCAAAATTAATGGGAAACGCATTCGGTGCTAAGAATCAAACGAACAACTGAAAGCTGACAGTTCAAAGAACGCGTCCACTAGCCATCCGAGCTTCTGCATCCAGCCGCGCCCGCCCCAGGCATCGGTCACGATATGCGATGCGAGGCCTATGGAAATGCAGGCGTGTGGATATCTTGCAAGGAGTGGTCGAAGGTGGTAAAGAAATATACAAACGTCCTGCACGGCTCAGCATGAATGGATTTTTAGATCAAAAGGGGATGCCTCACTTGGCTGGATAAATCGCCATAGTCTAGCGAGCCAAATGACGGTATACAGATGCGACAAGGGACCTCTTTCTTTGTTTGGTGCAAGACATGGTCAAGGTTGTCGATGAGAGTACGAGATGTGTTTGGAGCATCGAATATGGAAGGTCCAAGCAAATGGAGTTGTCCCGAATGCAGCGCATTATCTATTACTGCGTCTGGCATCCGACATGTAAGGTCCAACGTTGAGCTAAATGCTGAAGACGTCCCTCTAATGCCCCATCAGAACAGAACCAGACAAGACTGTGCAAGCTTACTGGCCAGAGACAGTTGTCTGGAACTGCTTCATTTCTTCGTAGCGCCACGCAATCTTGATCTTTTCGTCTGCCTTCTCCGCCTCAACATCTTCAGCATCTCGAGGAGAAGGTACAGCATTGGCATTGGCATTTGGAACCCACATGCATTCCTTCACGTATGATAGTCCGTTTGGATGGAGGAGAATGACAGAATGGCCCTTTTCAAGCCCTTGAGAGATGAAATATTTCTGAACGAGGTCGTCGTAGGACGAATGTAGGTCGGGCGCTGCAATAGCCATCGTGCAGGAGAGTGGCAGGCCACCGCCGAGAATATCATCTAGTGAAGGAATTCCCGTAGAAACAAATGTAGTCAAGGGGGAGCCGGCAGATACTTGGGTGCCACTGGCCGCCTGCTTGCTGGGGACCTTGCGCTTGAATGAGGACATTTTGAGATGGATGATCGTGGGAGATAAACGCGACTTTAATGCCGATCACTTTCGCGTGCTTTCTTCCGTTCTCCGTCACGTCTGATCCGTTCAACAAGCATGCACACAAATTGAACCAGCCAACTCGGAGAGTATGCAGGCAGTATCCCAAGCCCTAAGGGCAGTAGTGACACGACAACGTTTAATGAGAGCAGGAAAGGTCTCCTTTGCGGTGAGTGCAATGTCCTCTTCTTTGGAATGTGCTCATCAATACAGGTAGTCAACGTAGCGTGTGCGCTCCATCTTACTTTTGATTATGTGGGCACCATATCAGCGGTTCGCTATTGTCATGCTTTCAATTTCTCTGCTTGACACTTGACTAGACTATAGGACCGTCAATGCTGCCAACCATTGCCGACCATGGCGACTTTGTACTGGAAGACCGTATCTCCGTTCTCCTCAACCCCACCACATTTGTTCGCGGAGAGTTAATCACCTTCAAATCCCCGCAAGACCCCACAAAGATTGTCTGCAAGCGCATCATCGGCCTACCTGGAGATACTGTTTGTGTTGACCCGAGCGGCCGACAAGCACCCAGCGATGGATACGTGCTCATCCCTCGGGGACACCTCTGGGTTACTGGAGATAATCTTCCATACTCTCGGGACTCGCGCACGTACGGCCCAGTTTCCATGGGACTCGTTCGTTCCAGGTTGTTTGCTAGGGTACGTCTCATTGATTCTTGAGGACTTTGTAACTGAACTCTTCTTAAGATTTTCCCATTCGAGCGCTTCACAATATTCAAACCAGACGTGAAGCACATACCACTAACAGGATTATCCACTACCTCCCAAAGTTCATAGAATAACCTCCCTGCCCATTTGGAGTGAACTGGAAGTTGTCTGTCGACAAGCCAAAATTCCCTGGAAGATGTCAGTGGTCGTCGCTCAACAGATATACCACGCACCTAGGAAGCTATTGCCAAGTCCCTTCAATTTGTCAAGCATCTCTGCGGTCTCTGCTTTCTGGGCCGCCTCGAGTCGTGGTACAAGTCGTCTTGACTTGTTTTCGATATCCCTCCGGTCTGTGCTTTTTTCAGGTAATAAACCGAGCAGGGTAGTGTAATCTGCAGCTGTTAAGATCGAACCAATCTAACGCCTGCTGCGCCCACCTTCTTGTGTCGCCGTGAGTGAGGACCAGGAATTGATGATCTCGTTCGCCATAGCGCGCCGTTGTAGCGCCTTCACATATACTGGGTCATCCGCAAGAGCTGTTTGACATCAAAAAGAGTCTAAGAATTCTAGTACTGTGTTGGGCTCACCTTCTGTACACGCATCCACAACCTGCTTGTGCTCGGACTGAATCGCATCCATGAGAACGGAAAACGTAAATGTCCATGTACATACGAGTTTGAGGTAGCATGCCGCAATATTTGCATTCAAAACCGCTCTTGGCTTCGAGTAGATGTCCGGTGTCGGTGAAGACGGTGTCGCCACTGATTCGGCCTCCTGCGTCGGTGTTGGGTCTTTGGGTGTCCCTGGTGTGCGCTTTGAACTCTCTTCCTCGTCACTGTCATCTTGGTATGGATCCGTTTCTACGACTGTGTTCCGAGGAAGTGGCCTTTTGGGAAGCTGTCCTAAACCAGATTGGTACGCAACCAGCGCCTCGTTCCATCTTTGGGCACGGAAGTGGTCATTCCCTTCGTTTTTGAGTTCATCTGCGCGAGCTAAACAGTCCTAAAGTCTGTCAGCCTTGCAAATCCACTATGAAGGGACAATGTACCTCGACATCGACGCGTTCGTTTTGATGGTTGTCGGAGGCAGACATGTCGATGGCATGGATGATGGATCGGTGAGTGTGATGACATCAATGATATCTGAGCTTGGACAATGCATTGTGGCGCAACGGAAGCATCTCTAGCCGTCCAGCTCTGACCTACGTTACTTAGTTGTCAGCACGCCCCTCACAAATTGTAAAATTCAACCCCACATGAGACTGAGGGACCCATGGGCCATCTCAAGGGAACACCTGCTTTGGGACATCTGTTTCGTCGATGTAGCCAGCAGCTTGAGCTGAGCCGCCGATTCAGATACACTACGTTTTGTGCTGAATGCGATGTATTTGTTGGCGAAAAGTCACTGTTAGATAGACGAGCTGCGAGTCCTCAATGTTTTATGAGACCTTCCAGTCTCGACCATATTTTTCTCATGAAGGAATCGAAAAGAAGTCGGACTGCTGCGCCGTTCAACAAGGGCGACATCTGATGCGGTTGCTAAGGAAGGATTTCCTCTTATTGTTTTACAGACCGTTTTAGGGGTTTTCCCATCTCTTCTTCCTCCGCTTTTTTGCAAACAGTTTCGGTTATTTCGTTCTTAGGACTGTGTCCCGTGGTTCTTTCTCCCTCTCTCTCTTTTACTCCCACCTTAGCCTGTCAACCTCCCGGCGCCGGTCGCCTCTAACATTCGTTCGCCATGGCCGTCGCAGTTCTCCCCGTCCCCCAGATCTCCATCTCTCCCGCCCCGCCGCAAGATATTCTCGACGATGCGCATGCCCTCGCGTTGTCGTGGCCCGCAATGCCCGAAGATGAAGACGGTTTCCGCGCCAAACTCCTTACGCCCCCACCCGACGTCAACACATTCGGCCGTCGCATCTCCCCTCTCGCCAATAAACCAAAGGGGAATGGCATCGATAGCGAGCGATTCCAGTCCATGCTCAAGGCGACCAGGGAACGCGCCGCGCCCGTGATCAGCAAGCCCGCGGATTTGCGCAAAGAAGTCGCCATCCGCGCGCACAAGAACAAGCAGAGTGCGTGGCATATGTCTCTCATTCATGGTCGTAAATTCTCACGCTTTTTCCACAGTCGAGCGCCGTGCCCTGTTCTTATCAAAGGTTATGGCTCCTCCGTCGCCTACTGCGACCTCGCTTCCCAAGACCCCTCCCGAGTCGCCAGCTGTTTTCCACTACACGCTCCCCAGCCCGGGACTCGTGTCCCCCCTTGCTCTTTTCGACGCTTTGAACAACGACGAATCTGGCATGGGACACTTGTCCTATCCTCGCGAGACGTGGATCGAACAGGTTGATTTCCGCTCTGTTACCCCAGTCAAAGAGTCGATTGCACCGTCCTTGGTCAACGAGCCGCCTACACCTAGGTCTATGCCATCTTTGGCGGAGATTTCGGCGCGCATTCAGCGCCAAGGCCCAACGGTCATTCTAGAGCCTGCTCCACGTGTAAGCCGGCTCCCGGCTTTCTTGGCTGCGCAGCCTGCTCAACCAGCCAAGGCGGCGCGCCCGACCCTTTCCGTCGGCCGCCTCCAGATGCCCGTCCACTCCAAGCGTCACTCCATGCCGGCTATGCCCGCGGCGCCCATGTTCGACGACGAACTAACCACACCTCCAATCCCAACCATCAAGATTACCACGACTCGCGTGCCGCACATGCGCCGCCACTCTGCCCCACATGAGCTCTCCGAGTCCAACGTTTTCGCGTTCAACGGCAAGCACGCGGCCAAGGACACGCTTCACCGCGAACAGACCGCCAAAGAGATGCTGTCGACTCTCCGTCGGCGCATGCAGCCGATTCCAGAGGAGCAGGATCGTAAATTCAGGCGCCACAGCGCACCTGCGGATTTCTCGCTGGGAAGGCCCCGTTCAGGCTTCGAGCATCCCGTCCTCCTTCTCCCTGGTGGCTTCTAAGCGCACTTCTCACGTTGCGCGTCCTTTGTCGTCTCACGACACTTTATAGATAGCCGGGCTACAGTCACTGTCTTATGTTCATACCTTGATTGTGGAGTCTTGTACGATATTCCAGATGAGGACTTCCTCTTTTTTCGTTTGCGCGTTGAATTCTTTTCTTTTTGGCTTGCTTATTCGTTCATAATTCTGCCCGGAAGGAGTTGCAGGTTTTCTTTCGGACTACAGCAGTGCTCGCGAGCCGTGACCTACTCCTCCTATGATCTCCCATCCTCTGTATCCCCCACACCACCACCACATCTTTACTCGTACTGTATCTTGCAATACATGCTACGCTACGACGCACACACATTGCTGCTTATGTGAGCTGGCTAGGCGGAAGCAAGGACTCGTAGGTACTCGAGCAGACTGTATACCATCAAGCCCGAAGCTCGAGGCAGGGCTACTGAGTGGACAGACATTCACAAGATCGATTACTCGAGATGCACGCCCTGTATCAGGCGTGGACCCAGGCGATTGAGATATCCGACATTTTGCCATTGAAAAGTAGCTTTCTACGAAGCATTACAGAAGCGTGGCCAGCACGGCAAGCGAAAGATGAGCATTGCGATATAAACGAGCCGGGTCCTCCATATTATCCACAGATACAGACATTATTATTTTGTACATTTGAGAGATCTAGCTTCAAGGAATGCGAGCAGTGTAGAATTGGCGCTCAGGAAGACTTGAATCGGGCGTAGGGGAGCGGCCTCTTATTCGAGTAAGGACTTCCAGGCGAAGTTCTGTGGACAAGCATGAGCACAAACGCCGTGGGAATTGACTGCTAGAGGAAGGGCGCACTGTAATCGAGCAGCAGATGGTTGTCATTTCTCTCTTCATCTGAATCTGCCAGCGGGTCTGAATCTATGCCTGCAAACCACGATTCTGCGCGAGGGTGAACAAGGGCGGCTTGGTGTGATAAATGTTGGACAGACGCACGTTGCATCATGGTCCGCCCATCTTCGAATCTTTTATGTGGTAGTGGAGGTGGTGGCGGGCGTGCTGGCATCCCACGATATGACATGCGTCCTTGGTCTGAATGCGGACGCATATGGTTTGGTAGTGGCATTGGTTGTCTTTGATATTGTAGAGGCTCCGCGGGTTGCATTGGATAGTCTTTGCGAGGCTCAAAATGGCCGCGGGTGCCTTCGACCGGACGAAGGCGAGGGAGCGGACCCATGGCTACTGGAGGTATCGTGAGTACGTGCGTAGAACATGGCTTTCTGAACATACCGTCCCCCATTTCATGGTCTCCCATCTGCCCCGGCGTGTGTTCCCGCACAGGATCCCGTCCGGGCACGTAGAACATAAATGGCGTCTCGTCCTTCTCTCCGCGCGGCTGGCGCGGCGCCACAGTGGAAGTCGAGGGTTCTGCCGCTACTGACGGACGTATGAGCATTGTTTTGCCCAGCTACAGGTATATAGCAGAGTACACAAACCTGGGACAAAATGAGGCGTGGCCTTACCTTTCTTGTCACCGTCCATAGAGGACACTAGCTTGCGAAGGAAAAGATTGCGTTGGTACGACATTTGGTTTCCCCACACAATTTCATCCTCGGTGTCAACGTTTTCTCGGGCGGCCTCGCGAGGCGAAAGTTGACGGATACGAGGCGCGTGGTCGGGATGCATGCGAGAGAAATCATCGCCAAATGGATTGGGCACATCTGGTCCCTCCAGGTAGTGATGCATGAACCAGAGGAAACATCTCGAGCGGTCCGCAGAGGATAATGGTTTGGGCAAAAAGAAGTCCAGAAAGTTCATTGACCCGTCCCAGTGAACGCGCGCTAAAGGCTTACAGCGTAATTTAGTGACGTGAGTACGCAGTGTGCTTGACGACGTACTGCTGCATGGTTTGAGAGGACAAAGATGAGGTTAACAACGCTCGTGGGCGGCCGTCGGCCTTCCCGCTACATCAGGATTGTGTGAACACGAGGTTCTCTGTGATGAGCATGAAGCGCGTACGAGTTTAGCCAGGATTTCGTCTGGTGTTGAAGGCGGAACAGTCTTAATCTCGGTGGGTAGCAGAGCAGCTTTGAGGCAGTTTTTGATTCGGGGTGCGTCCTGCGCATTTCCGTCGGTTTTCTGTAAGGACGGCACAGGGTGATAAGTCCTGAGGGCTGTTTTCATTTCTGGGAAGACTGCGAACACAAGGCATGAGTGAGAACTTGTTGGTAAGAGGAAAGACGTACAAGCCATGGTGGTGTTAATTCTCCCAACGTTGGTGAGAAGGCAAATCTTGGCAAACTCGAGGGCAAAGGCTGGCGTCTCGACCATTTTATCCTTGAGCACCTTGGAGCATTTGGCTGAGTTGTATAGCGCATTCACGTAAAGGTCACGGAATGTAACCTTCCCCGTCTTTCCAGGAATTTGTGGGGTGAACGCGACGCAGCTGTCTGAAAAAATATAGTTGAGAAGATCGTATTGGACATCTTCGCGTGTGAGAGACTCGGCGTCGTTGCGCTTGATGGGCAGCGCTTTTCGACTAGCGTAGCCAACACTGTGGAATGTCAGAAATGGGACAAGGTTGGTTTGCACCACGCACGGTGGGACTGAATCTGCATGTGCCCATGCCGGACCATTGGGGTTGGTGGATGACATGATAACACGAGGCTTTCAAGCTCGGAAGAAAAAGTGACAAGTTGGAAAATGGGTGACGGGTGGACTGCAGAAGCGAGGACAGATGGGCCAAATGTGTTCCAGACAGCAATAGTACAGCGTCCACGCTTAATTTGAGGCGAGAGTGGTGGGGGCAATCTAAACTAGAGACGCGGTACCAGTAACTCATGATCGACTATGCCGGCAGCTGCCGGCTTGGACTCAAGCAGCTTGAGCCAGCTGAGTCTGAATGCGCTCGCGATGTCCACAAAGTCGACGCACTCGCTGCCCACCCGGCCCCAGCATGTGTCTCTCGCCAAGCGGCTGCTGTTTCCCGCCCTCCCGAATGACGACCTCCCGCCGCTGCTCGCAACGCCTGTGCCAGCCGAACTCAACGCAGAGCTATACGAGTTCATCGCTCTCGCGCTGCGGGCATTCATAAATCCCTGGTGGACAAAGATCACTCGCTATGACAAGGAGTTTCTCCCCCACGCAACGCACATATTGAAACACGTTGTCCGCAACCTCGAGACCAGGCTGCTCACCATCGACTTCACCGCCCTCCTGTGCCGCGACATACCGCTCATCATCACTCAACATTATCGCGACTTTCGGACAGCCCAATCCAAAATAGCCACATCTTACGCGGCAGGCGGCGCGTTGTCCCTCACTCAGCTATTTCACCAGTTACAACCGCACA
Organism: Cylindrobasidium torrendii FP15055 ss-10; assembly: GCA_000934385.1. Lineage (NCBI taxonomy): Eukaryota > Fungi > Basidiomycota > Agaricomycetes > Agaricales > Physalacriaceae > Cylindrobasidium > Cylindrobasidium torrendii. The sequence goes on from KN880682.1 coordinate 17,996, forward strand.
TTGCGGTGTCTGCTGATGGCCAACTCAACGAGATCTACTATCGACAGGTGGTTGAGCACATCTTGATAGAATGCATGCCTGCAGAGGACACAGAGCCAGAATGCGAACGCACAGTGATACGAGAAATCCTGCTCAAGATAATCACGAAAGACATCATTCCCAAAATCACCCAGCCGTGGTTCATTGAGAAGATGATACTCGACCAGTTGGGTCCTCCGCCCTCAACGATTCTCAAAGTATGTGAACTGTAATCAGTCATTTTTTCTATTCACCTCACGCAGGTACCCGAATTCGCACCACCTTCCAATCCATTCTCATTTCACTCGCTGGTTATCATATTCCTGTCTGCCATACAATCAATATCAGGCGCCGCCCTTGCATCTATCCAAGCGTACAAGCAGGTTTTACATACCATCAAACTCGTCAACCATTCACCTCTCTCAGTTTCAGAGACTCCGATACCACTTGAGCGGACATCCCCTGCAGCGACACCACAGTTCTCGTCTCCTACGTTGTCTCGAGCTTCTTCAAATGCTTCAAATGCTTCTGTCCATACTCCACGCTCTCGAGAGCCATCGCTACCTACGACCTACAGCGATCCAATACCTGCGGACGTGTCTTATGTTTACGCCCCATTGTTGCTAGTAACCGAAATCTTCACTTTCAAAGACCGCCTTGCTTCCAGTATCATTATCAACACCATCCAGATGATTTCTGTCTTCTTCATAGGATTCCTCACAAAGTACAGCGCGTTTTTGGGTTGGAATTCTCATTTGCTAACACTCTGTTAGATTGATACCTTTCATGATTTCCCGCGCCCTTTCACCCGGTCTGGTACTCGACATTGTGCGCATCGCCAAGCGGAGTATGTTCCCCACGGGATATCCACAGCCCGCACCCCCGGACCCGACACCACAAGAGCAGTCTGCGACGCACGCAAAGATACTGGCATGGCGTCCAAGCGGCAGTGCATGTCTGTCTTCAACTATCCCTTCTTATTTGCACTGACATTATACATTTCAGCCCGCCTGCTTCCTGTACTTTTTGGCGACGACATCCCTTCTACGTTGCAAGCCGCCGTCGAACCATTGTCGGAGCAAGCTTGCAATGCTCATCTTATCGTGATATTGTTGGACCGCATTATCACGGCCTTATACCCGGACCTTGTATCGACTCCAACGCCTTGACGAACCACACGTATTTTTATAATCATATTTTGGCTAAATGACACGGATGTATGCTTTGTAACTGGACCGGAACCATCAGGGATATGCGCGATTCCGTATAGGAGTCCGAGCCCCGCGACATTTATCCTTGACATGCTTCCACCACCACTGCCCGCATTGTCAATCTCGAGAGTTTCACAACCGAAAGCTGCGGTCGGATGTACCGAGGGGCGCGCGCGTTGTCGAAGACTATGGTGTGCCGGCCATTGAGCGCGTTCGCGCAGAGAGCTCCGATTCGGCGACCCCTTGCTCAGCCTCCTCAGGATCGTGGATGGCTAGCAATGGAGGAGCTGCAGAAGGCATACCGATTCGGAGGTCTTCGTCCCACAGTACTGGGCGAAAATTTGCTGGATGGCCGATACAAGATCTTGCGCAAGTTGGGAGTGGGAAAACAGGCGTCGGTGTGGCTAGCGGCAGATATGCACACCAGGTCAGCCTAGATTCACCCCCATTTGTCTAACTGACTGACCAGGGACAGGGATATGCAGTGCGTGGCTATCAAGATCTATACCGGTATGTTGTGGTGGTCGAGACTCGGCTTTGTGTTTCTCTTGATGTGACCACAGGAGATGCATCACAAGAGGAGGCTGAAGGAGTGCGCGAAATACGTGCACTCCAGCGCTTTGCAGAGGGCGACCCAGTGCATCCGGGGTCGACCTTTGCGGGGACGCCATTGGATGAGGCGTTCCTTCTCGAAAGCGTTAATGGGCACCACCTTTGTGTAGTAACGCGCGCATTAGGACCGACCCTCAATGTCCTTCGAGATGCTGTATATGGCGGCCGGTTCTCGGAAGCGGCGGCCCAGAGGGTCATGCACGATGTACTCCAAGCTCTCGATTATTGCCACAGCGAAGGGAAGGTCATTCATACAGGTTTGGATATCGTTGCTAGCTTCCACTATATAACTGACCTTTTCTAGATGTAAAACTTGACAATGTCGCAAGCTCAACTCCCAAGAACCTGACGTTAAACCATCCCTCTTTTCGCACCACGAAAGCGAGATCCCGGAAGATTGGTGATGGATCTACCCAAATAACCGAATCGCAACCTATCATGGACATTTCGCGAACTGAAGATACGACGGGCACGACGTACACACTTATTGACTTTGGCAAAGGTGCATCCTGTTCCATCCATTCTGAGTGATCAATCCATTTACATCTTCAGCTGCACTTGGAAAGAGGAACGTTTACACCACCTTTGGTCGAGGGAAGATATCTTCTCCAGCAACTCGTGCACCTGAAGTTTGGATCAACGCGCCGTGGAATGCTGCAGCAGACGTCTGGAGTGCTGGCGTCATGGTGGGTCGCGCAATCTTGTAGACGCTGAGTGCGGACATTGAAAACCTCTTTATAGTGCTTCCAGCTCTTGGTGAAAGATACTTTCTATCCAGCAGGCTTGCCTGAGCATGCATATCCTGCAGCCCTTGAGCAACTCTTCGGGCCATACCCTCAGTATCTCAAAGACCACAGCGACGATTCTGAGTTTGGCGGTGTTCATTGTGTGGTCGAACCCTTGGCGTCTCAAATTCAACGTGCACGCGGAATGGACAAGATTTCGAAGGAAGGGACCCTTTTCATCCATCGCATGCTTGACATGGATCCTCGTGAACGCCCGACTGCGAAGGAGATGCTGAGGGACCCATGGCTGCGAGATGTTGTTGCGCAAAGGGCGCAAATGAAGCAGCTCGCTAGTATTCGGGCCCCAGCTGAACTGTAACAGCATTTACCTATTTATACGCATAACACGCGTCCTAATAATCCAGCACTACTAGTACTTTAACACCATGTGTACAGTGTACACACAGTAATATATGCACATATGTCAGAGTCTCGCGATCACTGCTCCCAGCCTCGATCTCCTTTGACTTAGTCCTGTCATGGCTGTACCAACTTCTTCGCCTGATCCTGCGGCTACTCCAAAGAAAACACCAATTTATGAAGCAAGCAGTCAATACAATAATTGGCGGTTCTCTCCCGAACGTCTGGAGGTGCTACGGCGGACGATGAACGAGGCAGCAGTCACTGCCATTAGACGCACTTTGGAGACACACGAGGTGCGTGCTTGCGCGTCGCGCAGAGTGGCATAGTTTGACACATGAAATAGCCAGGCTCTTCGTCGGATGTATCATTTCTCACCGCGGACGAGGAACATATCCTCGTCAAGCACTATATCACTAAAATCACGCCGTTATGTGGGCTCTTCAGTTTCCCGGAGGAGCTTGCAGCGACAGCAGTAAGCTATATGAAGCGTTTCTACTTGAAGAACACTGTTATGGATTGGCACCCCAAGAATGTAATGTGCGTCCGCTAGTGCTCATTCTAGCCGCATGTGCTAACTACATAGGCTCACGACATTATTTCTTGCCACAAAGACGACGAATAACCCCATATCCATTGAGAAATATACACAGCGAATCCGCGGGACGAATCCATCCGATGTTCTGGACATCGAGTTTTTGGTTTGCCAGAGTCTTGGATTCGAGTTCGCTGTGTGGCATGCACATCGTGCTCTATGGGGAATCTGGCTAGATTTTCAAGTGCGTGCACCCACCTTTCAAGCTATATCCCTTGAATTTTGTCAGGACTTACCTAACATGCCTGCGGACTGGGCTTCAACGCGTAAATCCCAATACGAAGAAGCGCTCGAACACGTCCGTGCCTCACGACTCTCCGACGTCGAACTCATATACTCGCCGTCACAAATCGCTCTGGCCGCAATGTCTTTGGTCTTCCCTGCCGAGTCTGATACATGGCTATCGACGAAATACCCTGCTGAATCTCTTCATGCCATCCAGACAGTGGTAGAGACCATCAAAACTATCATGACACAGGCATGTAAAGCACCAGAGGTTGAAACAGTACGCAATGTCGACAGACGGCTACGGACGTGCAAGAATCCGGAGAAGGTGGTGGGCAGCAAAGCGTATCTCGCACGACAAGCAGAGGACGAACGTAAAGATGCAGAAAAGCGTGCGCGCAAAGCCGAAAATGTGACCCAAGATGATGATCCATTTGGCTCTGAGATGAAGGACACCCCAATGGACGACGACGACGACGATTGATGGTTTTTCATTGCTCTAAATAATGAACTGTATTCCTTGTGTATAATTTACAAGTATCGCCTCCGAACTACGAAGCTCGCACGCGTACGCAAGGAAGGGCAATTCCTGTTGGCTACTTTTTGACCTTGAACAATCAATGCACGAATGCTATAGACAAGGCTTCGAAAGAGCCGATGATGGGCAACTGAGCGAAATTTGACACGGTGTTTGTTGAATGGACAAGTAGCATTAGTAACCTACAACATGGTGAGAAGGGCACATGGGCATTGGAGAAATCGACGTACAACATTCACAATCGAACGGACACAACGGAGTGTCTGAGTAGATTGAGTGTGAAGAGGCAAACGGCATCCGCCAGGCTTACCTCCTCCTTCGGTGCTCATGCCGAGCTCATCTTCTTTGTATATGGTCCAACCCTCATCAGTCTGACGGCCTTGTGAAGAGGGAAAAAAGTCAGTACGCGTAGCCCCGAATATGAAGAACACGCACGAGATGAGGAACCTCTTGAATCGCCAAAATCAGCCTGTTCCTCTGGTGCGGCTTTAGAGACTTTCTTTTCCTTCTTGTCCTTTTTCACCCGCTTTTGGGGAGGCATGACCATGGAAGAAGTATCAACAACAGTCTCTGGGACGACGGCAGGTTTGGGAGCTGTCTCAGGCAGTCCCGGTTCCGCCTCCTCACGAGCGCGCTTTTTTGACTTTTTCTTCGATTTGGCAGGTGCCTTGGATGACGAGGCAGAAGGAGCAGAGGTGGATGGGACGGGGACCTTGCCCTTAGAAGCGAAGATGTCGTCGATTTCTGATTTGCCCATGCCAAGAAGATATCAAAAATATAACAAACAAAAGAGAGATTTCCAGAGACGGCGATGAGGGAGATGGCCAAAAAACGGCCACGGTCGAAAATTAAATATCACGGAAAGTGATCGGGCATCAGCGCGGTCGGCCGCCGGACCGAAGGCGGACTGTAAGTTCCAACACCCACGACGAGCACGTCCGGTCTTTAAGCGAGGAAGCGCGCTGTTTGACGAAATGATGTTGGTCCTCCGAAGAAGATGGCTACTATTCGTGTGCTGAGAGTCATGCAGGTCACAGAATGGACAGGCGCCCAACGGTCACGGGCCAGGGCGAAATAACCAGGCGTTCGCGGACAGCAACTTTGGCTTCAACCTCGATTCATCTTCTGCTGCCAAACAGATGGCAGCTCTAAACGCCGTAGGAAACGCACGTATGGCAAACAACCGTGGCGGAACAAATTCGGGGTCATTTCTCGGCGGAATGGGCATGGGGGGTGACCCGCAAGGGCATCCCATGGCTCAGCATCCAAATACCACAATGGATAGCATCCCCCCGCCTATGCGCAAATTTCTCATCGGTCTCAGCAATTTATGGGAGAAAATAGGCCATCCTTTGCCACCGCAGTTCACTGGTGCGTAGTGCGACACAAACAAAGTGGGCGCCTGAAGGCTTATTCCACGCAGGCGTTCCATCACCCAGGTTCGACCCATCCCAAACACAATGGAGGAATCTCGACATATCGCCTGGCATGATAGGCCACACGCGGATTGCTGGGCAGGATGTGAATGTCTTCAAGCTCTGGGCGACCGTGATGAGTGCAGGTGGTGGCCAAGTGCGTTAATATACCGGCAGACATCCTTCATTTGGCTCTAACTTCATTCAGGGTTGTAGCAGCTGGGATAGCATTGCAGACCAATTCGGTCTGCCAGAACACTTGCCTCAGCCGACATCAGCGGGCCAGACAATAGGCGCTGCCGCCCTTCAGCATATATACAGTTCGATGCTCATGCAGTTTGAACTAATGTTCAAGAATGGCGCTCAAGAACAGCAGCGGAAAGCACAGATGGCTGCAAAACAGCTTCAGGGAGGTGGCGCACCTCCAACACCCAACCGCCCCATGCCCGGTCAAATGCCACCAATGCGCCCGCCAGGAATGTCTATGGGCCTGCCACCGATGGAAAACCCGTCTTTCCCTCCTAATCCTGATGCACTAGCGCCTACACCGCCGTTCAGTGGCAGCGGACCCAGCAAAGGCCTTGATGGCGTCTTGGATGATAGTCAAGGCCTGAAGAGAAAGCTTGACGCAGACGACCCGGCGAAGCGTGTTCGCCCAAAGTTGGGTAAGATTCTTCTTGGGCCAAAATCTGCTACTTTATTGATCCGAACTTTCATACAGAACATTCGGAGGGTACAAATGTGAGTTGCCACCGGTTTCCTATTGTACACTCTCTCACTCCTACCACCAGCTCGAGCCACCGAAGCCTATGAAATCTGTCCCCGCGCGCCGCAAAGTCGAGTTTGTGCCACTAGCGCGTGAGGTTCACTCCCATGGCGGTCGCGACCTTCGCGGCATCCATGAAGCAGAGATCGCCCCGACGCACGGCAGAGACCCGCCGCTGAAAGAGATGGGCGAATGGGGTGCTATAGAGACGGATGCATTGGTTCTCTCCATTCGCTCGCGAGTCGCGACCGAAATGTCCTATGCTCTTACCACCCTGGCTATCCTCTCCACCATGAAGGGCCAGACCCCTGGCTCCGGGTTTCCTATCCAGCAGTGCGGGGATCTATTAGAAGAGCTTCTTGATCTCGTTGAAGAGCTTGCGTTTGGCGGTGTCGAGGACAAGTTCGACCCCAATATCACCGAACTGCAGCTGCCAACTTACCGCCAATTGACTACTGCCGTCCACGACGGTAACGCGAGTCCTTTCTCAATGTCCGCTCAACAAGGTGACGCCGACCCCACGCGAGGGATCTCTCAACGGCCGGGGAATGTTATTCTCCTCGTGATCACAATTCTGCGCAATTTTACCACTGTGCAAGAGAACGTCGACTTCATGTCGAATCAATACCGCCTCGTGGACCTGGCCCTCCGTCTCAGCTGCGTGACCTGTAAAGACGGACGCTACGCCGCTACATCGCCTGCACTATCGCTTGGCGATGTTATTGTCATTCGACGGGATACCCTCACCATATTGGGCGGTGTTGTGGGCAAAATCCATTTCTCAAACCCAGATGCTCCGGATCCTGGAACGACGAAGACAGCAGTGCGCCTCTTCCAACTCATCGCGTCGTATCTCGTGGATCCTGCTGAAGCTATATCACCATTCAATTTCGTCAGTTCGACAAACCTACCCCCTAGTCCACATCACGCTCCACCCCAGTACGCCGACCAGGCCCTCGATGTATTCACACGACTTGCCCAGAGTGACGGAAACCGTCAGGTATTCTCGAAGACAATACCTCATTCAGCGACAAAGTTACTTTTAACCTCTTTCGTCCGACGGCTCCCCTTCGTGGACAATGACTTCAGCTTGGTCTCACGCGAGTCGTGGATTAGCTATGTCGAGAAGCTGATGATGTCGATCTATTCAGTCGTTTTCTTCGCGCCACCCGAGCTCAAGCGCCAGTTCAAGTCAGACCGGCAGCTAGGGATGAAGACAGTGCTGATGCGGACAGTGCACAAGTTTGCGATGCATGGCAACACGGAAGTGAGACATTGGTTCTCGGCGATTACAAGACGAGCAATCGAGACGTTGAAGCTGTTGGACGACGAGACAGATATGTTCGAGGTGGCAGAGTCGGCGCCGTCGACGCTGTCGTTTGGGATGGGATGGAGCGACGCGACTGACGCAGATGTGGAGATGGGCTCCGGCATGCTATCCACCGAGGGCATGAAGACTATGGAGATCCTCATGCAGAGAGAAGTGGCTCAAGATGCAGTGATGTTCAATGAGTTGATGTCATTGACAAGAGTAGAATGTGCGAGCTAGGTTTATATTATGGACTGTAAACTACTCATATGTAAGTAGCCCGTATCTATGCCACCCACCCAGTGTAATTTTAACGAAGAAGATACACACCTACCAGCGATCATAGTTGAAACGTTGTAAGATGAGGACAGTCCGATCAGACAGCATTGTGATTACATAAATATTTTGATCACTGGTACTTTCCCAGGAAATTGTTCGGAACCCGCTTCTTCTCACCAATATTCCACCGATTCAGTGCTAAAATGGACTTGTAATGCATACAACCACGTAATATCATGCTGCATCTGTCTACGGAATGTTATGCTACTTCCACCTGGTCAAACCTACTCTACGACTCGGTGTACGTGCTGTCTGATTTTCCGTTCTCTCCAACTCGCATATACACTCAGAAGCAATGCCGTTGCACATCCGCCCATCGTAAGATACAAGCTCTCGACATAACAAAACTTTCCTTCCATGCAGTATTTCACTAAACTTTCGGCACTGGGTTGATGGGCATCCAGGTTGCGCCCAAAGGCCAGCGAAAACAGATTCCCGCCAATGACCGGGGCTAGCGACACATAACCCCAGTTTTCTGAGAAATGGGCTGCAGATATAGTCAGCGCTGTAAGAGCGAAGACAACGAACGACTCACATAGGCCAAACCAGTCAATGCACAACGACGGGAAAATACCAAAGGTGCATCCATAGGCGACTCCCAAAGCTACACTTGCGATCCAGAGGTTCTCGATGACGCCAATGGAGGCGGCAATGATTTGAGATATCAAAGCAAGACCGCTTGCGACTATGAGCATGTGCGAACGCGGTAGATGGAAGTGATGTTTGGAGAAGTCCGCGAACAGCCCAATGAAGATGCGACCCAGACAATTGGATATGCTAATTGTGGATACTTGTGCGGCTTGCCACTCGACGACCTCAATTTCTGAGAATACCGGTGTTGCATGGATGTATAGAGCGCGAGCCATGGCTCCGACGTTGTTGATAACTGCACCAAATCAACCTCGTGATCCAAGGTGAAATGAAAGAGAAGTAGTCCTACACATGAGACCGGTGCCGCTGACTATAACAACCATTATGAGCTGGTGTTCCGTTCTTCTGCATAGTGCCGAGCTCACCGAACGTTAGAATCAGGAATAGCAGCCAGAAGTCAATGTTCTTCCATAATTCGAGGCCGTATATGTTTGGATGCTCAAGGTGGTTGTCGGTAGTGTGCACTTTGGTTGCTGGGCTTTCTTCTTGCCCATCAACTGCTACATCCTCGATCTCTCTATCGAAATTTGGTCTCTCCGAGAGAAGAGGCTCCGAGCTATCACGTCGCCTCCTCGTAGTAGTCTCTGTAGGTGGAAGAGGAATAGGACGTATCAAGAAGAAACCTGCAATCATAGGCAGCGATGTACCCAGAGCCAACACAATGAGAAAGGTGGATGTATCGCCTGGAAACACGAAGTGCGCCAATGTCGAGAAAACAAAGGCAGAAAGCCCAAACCCTGACATGACAATACCCGTGGCGGAGGCGCGTAGCTTCTCCGGAAAGGTCTTCGCAGTCGCGTTTATAGCGGCTGAACACCCCCCATTTCCTCCTGCGCCAGTCATGTACCCAAACAACACCATGATTATGAAGGTGAAAGTCGTGACCGTTGTCTGGTCTGGATCCAATCCACCATCGTAGATGAAGCGTATGCCAGAGTATCCGACAAACAGCAGGATGAACCCGAGGGCAAGTGCCAACTTAGGCCCTCGAATATCGACTAGTCGGCCCCAAATTGGTGCAGTGCTGTAGACACCAACTGTTTTCGCTGTCAATCCCGACTGTATCCATTGGGATGCCCTGGACGCCTACCATTTCCCGCAAGGCCGATAACGTTTAGCTTCGTGTGGGTGATGTTGAGCCGTTCACCAAGCTGGGGCGCATATGCTGTTTGCGCATTTCAACAATCGTGATAGATAAGCAAGTCAATCAAGAGTTACCAGAGAATACCTAGAAATGCCTGCTTGAGCAAAGATGCACGCGCGCGCCCTGGGATGTCAGACGCACGTAATTGGAACCTCCAGCAAGGGTGGCAGTCAAGGAGGCCACGAAGGTTATTATTCGAGGGAGACCAAATGGCCCTGGGATGGCGCTCATCGTGCTTTACAGGTGCGAAGATGGTGGTTATGAGCGAAGTGAGAACTTGGATGATGTGCTCGGCCCGGTCCGAAGTTATATAACCCCGCATGGAAGGACATTGATGCCACTGCTAAAATGGGAGCAAGATTGCTCTGCTTGCTAAGCGTGAGCAGGTATGTATCGTCCAGTCAATATCTCATCGGGCAATACTACAACATCTTCAGGGCTTCCCAATTGTGCTTTTGCCAACGAATGTTCAGACGTATCCGCGACTCTCTATATGGTGCCCGCCTCAAACTGCTCTCCGCAGGCAGAACTTCATTTTCCATTGTTCGCCGGTGCAATAAAAAAGGTTAATCAAAATCAAGTGCGCTATTCACTGAAATCTAACACCGGACACTGAGATTGAGAGACAAATTTGATAAAATGCCATCTCTGGCAGATGCCAATTCCACAGCTACGGAGAGCAGGAACAACTAGTGTTATGTCTCGCATACTAACGCAACCGCTCCAGTGACTAATGTACAGTATAACAATGGCGGGCATCGACAACTGGCAAAGGCAGTCGCCCTAGCTCCTGTGGAACGCTATCCGACGCTAGTACGAGTAGAACCTAGGTTCCTGGCTGTCTCGCAGCAGCGTTTGTCTTGCAACATTTGCCCCCGCATCAGTGTTGTGCGTCGGACATCCAGGCAAACTTAGCACGGCCACGGTCTACTTCGCGGAATCGACAATCGAAAGCCCGTTGTGCATCACGTGCACGAAATTAACCATCAGATCTGCCATCACAGACCCCGTTCTTGCACTGCTCCATCGAGAATAAGTCGCGGGGTGCAAGATTAGAGAGTCTTTTGTTATCCCTTTGACAATGCTCAGAATCAATTGGGAAATGTCCTCGTCAGCGGGTTCAGGAGTCCAAATTATTCAGCCACTGGCACTAAACATGTATACTTCACGCTCGAAACGCACGATTCTTCCTCGAATTGGCATATCCTGAGGAGGCACGGTATACCCTGCACCGCTCATGAGCGCGTATGACGGGCGAAGACAATGCAGCCGTCCCCGGGCCTAGGTTCCGACGGCGGTCTGCGTTGTCTTCATCTTCGTCTTCGCAGCGTCTTCTTTATCGTCGTCAACCAGCCGGAGATCCCCACGCCGCCCGCGTGCGCGGGGCGCATCGAGCGCCGAAATAACAGCGATCCCGTAGCAACGGCAACCACCAAACCAACCACGGTCACGCCCATCACGCCGTGCATTCTTACCGGCGGTAAGCAAGAGCTCAGATCTCACAGGCACATGGCAGCACGCGTCCTCAGTGCTGGGAAGTTCTTCTCTGCAACTTCCCCACTCGTTTAAGGTTGTGGCGGGCTGAGCTACAAATGCGTTTACTACATATTGGGCTTCTCCTTCTCGACAACACATGAACTCGAGACCGCGACTCGAGACTGGTGAATGGCCCTCAACAACAACGAGTAGTCTTATTTGTTGCAATTGCCTGCAGGCTGTCATGGCACTTATCAATACTTGGCCCTCCGGCGCTGAAACCAGCGAAGAGTAGGATTATATAGCACACCCTTCTCCGGCGAAAACTCGCACCTTCGCAACCCATGCTTGTGTGGTTCGCCGTAGACAGAAGGTATGGTGCCACTCGCGATCACCGACTTGGCCGTTGATAGTACAAACAAACTGGCCAAACCATTCTCACAACGTTCAAAACACATTTTCACAAGGTCAGACTTCTCCAATATGTACAATTGCGACAGTCTAAAGTACTGTGTAAGAAAGAACGACAGTCCTTGCGGGTGTGTATGGAACGGGTGGTGGTACTAAAGGAACGGAATCTTAATGATACACTAATAAACTCTTCTACACCACGAGACCGAGAGAGTATAAGGAAAGACAGAATGAGAGAGTCCACGCCACAAGGATGATAAGTAACGTATAATATAATAACGAGCGCATGGCCCGCATTCGGCGGTGGAGGGGAGGGCGGCGGTGAGAAATGACTGGGTGGTAGGAGGAGAGAAGTCATCTGGATGGGCGGTATGGTCGCGGGGGATAGTGTCTATTCATCACGAGTTCACGCAATGTAGGTCGGCGCACGAGGCGCTTCTGCCTCAGATACATGTATCCCCTCGTTATGACGCGGCCGTGCGATAGCGATGGCGACAACTTTGAAGCGATAGAGAATGCGGGAATTTGAAAGTGCGATGCATATGGTTGATGGTAATGTAAACATTGCGGGTGTCGATGCGACGACAAGTATGATGATATTACAGTTGCTGTATTGAGGAACTTTTGCACAGTGCGCGAATGAGAGGAATGCAAGGAGGGGGCTGCGGAGGGTTATGCGACTTGAGGAGTGGATGATGCATTCCGGTTCTGCAGTGTTGTTCGCCCGAAAGTGACATAGTCGTGCGGAAGATACTGGTCAGGGGGATCGTCCGTGCGATTCTTCATCGCTGTCGGCTCAAAAGACCGGAAATTCTCCTTGTCCTCAAAGTCGTCCATGTCGACGTCGCTAGAGACGTATGGGTCACCATACAGCGACGACGACGACGGCGTAAGAGGGCCATCGTCTGAGAAGTCGGACACTGAAGTGGTGGAGCTCATGGGGGTGTCCATGAAGGAGATCGAAGAGTTCCGCATGGGGGTCATGGGGAATGGAGATGACATTTCGCGGGTGAAGCGGCCACCATTGAGGAAGTAGCGCACAACGAACGTTGATGCCTTGGAGTAGAACGCATAGGCGTACTTCTTGACCAGGGTTTCCGACAGCTCGCTAGTGTGTTCTGCCAGGTGGGCATCAAGTAGCTCGACGACCTCGAGTGCCTCCTCAGTCTCCTCCCAGATCCTGCGAGGTCGGTTGCAGATAAATCGCGCCAAAGTGAGAGCACCGCGAGCTATGACAGACGGCAAGAATGTAACAAAATCGCGGTGGAAGAGGGTGATCTCCATGAGAAAACGGGAGACGTGTTGTATCCTCTGGTCCTCAACGTTGAGCGAACACAGATGCCTCAACCATGCTTCCGGTGTTGGGGCGCCAAGCATCCACTGAATCGTGCTAAGAATGTGGCCCTCCATTTGTAGGAAGGCGGACTCCTCGTATGTCCCACGACACATCTCGACCAAGTCTGCAAGTGTTGGGACGCGTGACTTTTCGTCCTCGAACTTTGCAGCAATTGACAGCGCAGCACAACCTGTGGAAACCATCAGTAACCTTGCCATAAGCTAGCCCAAGCCAACGCACCGACGAGCTGGTAGTGTTTCGTGTACACGACGCGTCGGGATACATAGCGATCTATGATGTTGATAGCGAGGTACAGCGTCTCTGGGCGTAAGCGGAAAGAGAAGTGGACCTCGATGAGGAAGTCGATGAGACATGGGCGCATATTCCATCGAATTTCTGGCTGTTGGTCCATCGCTGGTAAGGAGCACATTGTCTTCAACTTGAGGGGGCAGAATGAGCCCAGTGCCACTGGAACGATAGCAGACAGACGTACCTCCATCTCGTGCATGTACTCCAAGATCGTCTCCCGGTATTCGTCCTCGACCAGACCGTGGTCTCTGCGTACGGCGGGTGCTTGGGAAGCAGTAGCCAGAGGGGCGGGCTGGGCTGGGCGAGAGGGTGAACGGCGGGAGGGCGATTTCTTCGACACGCCAGAGGCCGACGCAGCTGGGCGCTTCTTGGTATACAGGGAGAGGCGGCCGAGCTTGGTAGTGGTCGAGGTGGGTTCCTTCATAGTGGCAAGGGCAGAAGTGGTATTGTGACTGGCCGAGCGAGAAGAAAGAGGGTTAGCGCGTGTTACAGACATGACCGGGGATGGAACAGGGAAGAACAAATGGCGGGGGGCGGGGTGGTTCGTTGGGCTGCGCTGAGAGCTGCGAACGCCAGGGAGACACAGGCGCCGTGATGATGGCTGGAGGGAAACCAGCGAGGTATATAGATCGGTATAGGCGGTTTAAGAAGCCAGGCTTGCCACGCGACTGAGCGCACCAAACCGCATAACTAGAATAGAGAACAGGGGGCGTGCACGAACTGGGACAAAATCGGCCAACAGACAAAATCAACACTCACAGGTGTGGGAAATTCCAAATGTCTATGTCAACAACGACAATGAAGTGCGTGACAGGCGGGTTGGAAAGAGTTGCGGGGGAGGTTGAGGGTTTACTGTAATACACTATCGTACAAGGGTCGTGGTCAGCGTTGGCGGTTCGTTGCTCGTGGAGGGAAGAGAGAGAGAGGGAAGACGCGTCGCATGTGACGGCGGAAAGAAAAGAGCAATGCGAACACAAGCTAATTCAACACACAAGATACCAACCACCCCCATCATCAGAGATCATAGACTCCGAGTCCAAACCCAGTCTGGGGTGGCACTGGTTATCGGGAATGATCATATCGTGCCTTTCCATCGCACAAAGGACCGTGTTTCTCATCGAATTTCAATCCAACGCCTCCAGCGCCAGCCAAACAGACAACTGCACGATCTTATCCGCCTGGGTTCCGTCTGGAACGGCCGAGCGGCCCGACAGACCAGAGATGCGACCCTTCCCCACGTTTCGCAGCGAGTGGACGATGACGTAAGGATAGATATAGCTCACCTGGACATTATCAGCACAATTGTTCTCGATATTGGGACAACGGCTTGCTCACCTTGTCAAACAACACCGAAGGGGGGCTTGCAAGTGAATCTTGAGTGGTAAATGAGCAAAAATGTCCAGACCATTGAGAAATTTTGCAGACACACCGACTCAAGGGGGGTGGGCGGCGAAGGAATGTCGACCAGTGGTGACCGTGGTATTAGGGAAGTGTATACGATGTGGTGGCCCAGGCTGGGACGAACGAAGAAAAAAGAATGACTGGAGAGAGTGTGTGGGTGTCGGATTCCGTTTGCTCAAAAAGAACAAATTGAAGCGTCGACGAGTTGGGATGCCCTTGAGTGCGACCTTGAGAGACCAATCTACGGCGTCGATGGGATGTTGAGCCCAAAAGAGTAGTAGAAGCACGAGTGCGATGGCGGGAGGAAGGAAGAAATCGTCGGGGCTGGGAATGGCTCGCGTTTCTATAGGTGGGGGGCGTGTAAAAGGCGTGGTCCGCTTAGACGCCTGGCTCAGGGTAGTTTCGGGGCGCTCTCAGTCCATGATGTCTTTTCCCGGCGATTCAGATTCGATTCGTTTCTGATCAGCCCACGTTCCGGGCCTGCAGGCAACAGTCTTCGTCGGACGTTTGCGATACCTTACGTCGTCTATAGCCATATATGGTCACCGTCATCTCATCGCCAACGTAAATGCGGCGTCCCTCCCGCCCCTGGTGGTCGATTCGAGCCCAAATGGATGGGAAATACTCCACAAAACACAGCGCCGTTGCGCCCAACTGCGCAGTCCCGTACATACCAACAGTATTATCTAATACTCTACCACTGTGTGTTCACTCCAGGTAATCATCTAGTTGCCTGTGCAAATGGGCCATGGTGCATCCGAACAGCGCAATGAATCAAGCTGGAATCGAATTCCAATGTAGCTGACAGTCGCACGTAAATTTACGCTCAAGCATAGTAATAATATAGGATTCGACCCCCGCCACAGAAGCCCAAGCATGCGCTCCAGGGCTTTCATTCGGACTCTTGCGGCGCGTCTTGGTGGGAACAACCTTGGGAACCTGTTTTGAGAACAGCGATGAGAGCTTGCTTGGAATGTGGATGGCTACTCCCGCAGTCGCAAATGGAGACATCGAAGAAGACGACACTTGTTGTTCGAACACCGGCGATGGATCTAGGAACCTCGTCGCATTGAGGTCATCTCCGGGTGCTCTCTCCCTCTCTCCTCGTAAACGTACCGCGCGCTTCAACACTGACAACCGCCCTCCCCTCGTCAGTCGTCCACACGACACTACGTAGCAAACAAAAGAGAAAGAAAAAGTAGAACGCAAGTGAAAGGTACTTGCTAGGGTGGCCTGCTTTCCCACGTCGAATCGCTCTTAACGTGTGTGCAAGCGGAGCTGGGCAACATGGCTTCTTTGTAGAAATACTTGGAAACAGGAACTCTTAACTTCAATGTTCGCCTACACTGCGTAAAAATTTCCATATTTCACCACAAAATATGGATGAAAATTTCGCTTTATTTTTAGGATATTCAGACCTTGAATATGAAAGAAATACTGAAACATAGATAATCAGTATTATCTTAGTATTCCAAAATGGGATATCCTGAAAATATCAATCGCGTCATCCGGTATGACACTCGAAATACTGTATTATGTAAGGCATATGATGCATTTGGTTTTTAACTTGTTAAATGCAGA
>KN880683.1:7592-28377 GCA_000934385.1 Cylindrobasidium torrendii FP15055 ss-10
GACGACACCCGCGGCGAGGACGAGGACATTGTGTTCATTGTTCCCCGCAACGACAACACACTCATTCTTGGTGGACTCGCCCAACCTCATCAGTACGCCCTCGACCTCACTCTGGACAGCCCCGAGATCAAGAGGATGCGCGAGCGGTGCAACAAGTTTGTCCCAGGACTGGAGAATGCCGACTATGACCCCGACGCCCCACTCGTCCAGGGACTCCGGCCATTCCGTGGCTCAAATGTGCGTGTCGAGCGTGAGCTTCGCACCCGGAAGGATGGGCAGATGAGCCGCATCGTTCACTCGTACGGGCAGGGCGGCGCTGGATTCTCGTTGAGCTTTGGATGTGCCAGCGATGTTCTCGACTTGGTGCAGGAGCTGGAATACGAGATCACGCCAACAAGGATGGGAACCGAGAAGCGCGCGCGCAGGAAGCCTCAGGTGGTGGATGCTTATGCGTACGCTAACTTGTAATGGGCTCGCTGGGTGTGTTTTACATGGAAGGAATTATTCAATAAATTATATATGTATTTATTCCACAAACCGCTTTTTGATTACACTCTTGTACGAAGACAAAAAACATGATTTGATTTTGCCATGCTTGGTGTGATATCATTGCTTGACTATACTGGGCCCCTTCTGCGATCCACTTGCAGTCTGAGTGACTACCTGAGTGTGTCGTTTCGCTTAAGCGCCTGGTGCACGGTCAATCTATTTTTGATCCGTTTCTCGGCAGCGACCAGTCCTCCGCGATTTATCATTTGGTGATCGAGTTCACTTGATCACGTGATCGTGATTTCGACATTCGTTGAGTCTTGACGGTTGCGCTGCAAGCCTCGAGGGTTGTTGTAGCGAGAAGAACCGTCATTATTGGTTGATACATCCCTAATTGCATCAGTAAATGTGTGAAGAAGTCGCCTCTATGACGCAAAGCGTCTGCGGACGTTATTCTTTGCCTCGCCGGTGGGAATCGCTGGGCAACATTGAGGTAGGTGGCGCTTTGTAAAAACTAGTGTACGCATTGATACACATTCTCTATGCTTCTGCTGTGACCGTCAATGCCCTGTGGCTCTCCCCGTTGGCTTTGCAGTCCGCCACTAGACGCACCATGTATTTCGGCATTTCACTTGACTGGATGCTCAGCTATCGCGATATGCACAGAATTGAATATTATACCAGCATCTACGAGGGATAGAATATGTTTTACGTCTGAGTGTCAGAAAGAGGGATCCATAAGCTTGGGGGTTATGATGCCACAGGGACAGTGTCCATAGAATTGACATCTCGAATGAGGGGGCACTAGTACAAGTACTACCAAGAGCCATGTATCCTCCTCGAGTGATAAGGCTTCTATGTAGCACCGTTGAAATAACGACACTGACGACCTAATGTAATACATGGTCCATTTAAGGTCGCTAGCCGCTAGCGCGCTTCAACCTGAAAGCAAAGTAATTAGATGAATTAAATCTCGAATGGACACACACGGCGCGTATTGCAGACATAATGCAAGCAGGTACTGGAAATTTCAGGTGCACATGACAGACACAAAGACTTGGACAGCCACTACTCACCTACTAAATACTGCCTAGTCGATGGCTATCTCTAGCTTTGGATTCAACTCGCAGGCTAAGTCAATTCAATCAAGAGTATCATATACTTACGAGAGCCTAAACGGACGGCTGAAGCGGCAGGACTGGGAAGTATTCCGGAGACGCACTGGTGGCGTTGCAGTAGAAGGAATGGGAACACTGCCCCGTGGAGGAGCACAACGACATGCGCTAAACGACTAGCACAGACACGGAAGAATACGAGATCTGCCTGTAAATCGCAATTATGGACGCAAGTCTGTGTACCCCAGGGCAGAAATCCTATGTGGTCGGGCTCGTCAGAGACTCGGAGTCGGAGTTGGTGGCAGGAGCTACTTCAAGATCGACTGGACTGATGGCCTCGGGAGCGGCTACGAGAACTGGAGTCAGGCATAATGCGCGGAGATGCAGACGAATCCACAGGTGAAGTCAGCATCATCTTTCTCAATAAGTGGCGCGCGCGTAACAAGCGAACGGGAGAGTGTCCTATAAGAGTTGCAAGATGGCCATAGGGAACCCTTTCCTCCTCGATGTGAGTATACCTGCAGGTTACAGCCAACAAAGTGAGTTGAACTCGAAGAGCTCTCGACCGTGATGACGTTATTTGATGGCCTCGCCCTCTGCCATGCATCCGCTACTTTTACCTGGACGTCGTAGTAAACATACCGGCATTCTGCCTGAGGGAGTCGTAGTTGGCCGTGCAACTTTCGCTGGCCTTCGCCGTGAGTACGGTCCCACCCTTTCGACTTGCATCATACCGCCACAATGCGCCTCCTCATCGCAAAGGGCCATCGATATCATTCAGCAGAGGCCACAACTACTACTTACTAGCAAGATATGGGACACTGTATACTCTCCTTTGCACGCCACGACCGAATATCCAGACCTCCGAGGATAACACAACGGCGTGTCTATTTTCACAGGCAGAATCGGATCAGGCTCGAGCGCAGTGGTCACACAATGAGGCGCACTCTGTCCCGGTCTGCGCAAGTTCATGATATTGTTGAGCCTGTCTATGGCAGCGTCGGGCACTTCAATGGTTAACCCAGCCTGTTGTAGTTTTGTCGTACGGTGAATTTGGACTACTTCGCTGTCTGGAAGCTATGCATCTAACACACCAGGCAGACATTCTCTAAGTTTCCATACACCACGCGACCGATAACTCTGTGGATCACGAAGTCTCCCCATGATGTAGTCTTTCGTCCGAGGCTTGAATAGGGTTTTTTCTGCCAGGCCCTAGTAGCACGAACCTGGGTAGGGTCCCTCGTCCGCGCTTTTTGTCGTTCCCACGTCCAACAACTCTACCTAGCTAATGACCGAGGATGATATTCCGACAAGTTGCAAAAGAGAGTGAAGGAGTGAAAGACGTATATAAGGCTGGGTAAAGAGAGTGGTGAAGCACCATCCAAAGACATATCCAGTCTCCCAACACGAGCTCGACTACCAGCTACCGCTTGCATTCCACAACAACAATGTCTCTCGCATCTGCTCCTGACTTCTTCCTCTCCCGCTTCGGCGATGAGCTTCTCCTTCACCATGGCCAACCAGTCCAGCCTGACGTTCCCATGAAACGCGTCCTGGTCATTGGTGGCGGTGTTACTGGCTTCACAGTATGTCGCTAGCTAAATGTGTTTGGTCAAATCCTAACGATTTGTGCAGTCGGCATGGTCACTTCTCGATGCTGGCTACGATGTCACCATCGTCGCCGAACGCTGGGCAGATCCTAACCACCGCATCACCTCGCAAATCGCTGGAGCTCTCTGGGAATGGCCTCCCGCCGTCTGCGGAAAGCACACCGATGTACGCAACCACTCCAATATCCACTTAACTCTTTACTGATTTTCACGCAGACCATTTCACTACACAACTCCAAGCGCTGGTGTATGACCTCGTACCGCGTCTTTGAGAAACTCATCGAGATGTTCCCGGCCAACGATTTCATGGACCATGGTGTTCGCATGCGGATGGCCAACTTTTTCTTCGACCAAGTGCTCGAAGATATGCCTGACAAGGGCCAGCTTGAAAAGTACGAAGAGATTGTTGGACAGATGGATGTGAGTTTTTTTACCGTCACATGCATTTGGCCTTGGACTGACGAGACTTCTCAGATCAAGGGCACTCGCCGCGGCGCATCTATCATCAAGGAGCACGCTGTGAACCAGCAAGCTGGCTGTGTGGACGCATACCAACACCTCGCTCCAGTCATCGACACCGACGCCTACATGAATTGGCTGCGCTTCATGCTCGAGTGCAAGGGAGCAGTGATGGAGACCCGCAGGATTAATGGAGACCTGCTCGCCCAGGAGGAGGAGCTCCTCGTCGAATACGGCGCCGATGCCATTGTCAATGCCACCGGCCTGGCTGGTCTCGAGCTCGCTGGAGACGCATCTGTCTACCCCCTCCGAGGCGCACTCATCCGTGTAGTCAACGACGGTAGCAAGTTCCCCAAGGTCACGGAGGCGCTGGCTGTGACGCACGACGACACCCGCGGCGAGGACGAAGACATTGTGTTCATTGTTCCCCGCAACGACAACACACTCATCCTCGGTGGACTCGCCCAACCTCACCAATATGCACTCGACCTCACTCTGGACAGCCCCGAGATCAAGAGGATGCGCGAGCGGTGCAACAAGTTTGTTCCTGGGCTCGAGAATGCCGACTACGACCCCGACGCCCCGCTCGTCCAGGGACTCCGACCATTCCGTGGCTCGAATGTGCGCGTCGAGCGTGAGCTTCGCACACGGAAGGATGGGCAGATGAGCCGCATCGTTCACTCGTATGGGCAGGGCGGCGCTGGGTTCTCGTTGAGCTTTGGATGTGCCAGCGATGTATTGGATTTGGTGCAGGAGCTAGAGTACGAGATCACTCCAACGAGGATGGGGACCGAGAAGCGCGCACGCAGGAAGCCTGTGGTGGATGCGTTTACATATGCAAGTCTCTGACGGGCCGAGCACGCTAAGCTTGTGCCCCGCAAACTCAACGAGTAGGATAAATTATGCCTCTATCTATTTTACTATTACTATGACATCGCTATTCCATCACATCCCAAGTATTTCATTCGTACATTGCTAACTTGGCCCATATGTTCTGACATGCAGTAGTGAGTTGGGGGCACCAAAGGTTTAGCTCAGCTTGAGAACGCCGAATCATGGAGCTATAAAGCACTTGTCAAGATACACACTAATTCTATCACCATGAGGTTACACATCAAGCTGCTTGGGATCACTTTCATTCACTTCTCCTCGCTCGTCCTCATCCTCGTCGCCATATATCAGCAAATTCCACTTATCCACGAATACCGGGTCCACCCTGTCGTCATCCTCCCACCAGCCGTGCGGGCCATCTAAGAAGAAAACATCCTGCAGAATTTTGCATCTGGCGCTCAGCCTAGCGGGGTCGTCCTTGGGTTTGGATTTCTCGGCAGCCAAATCTCTCGACACCACCATGTCGTACATCAACGACCCATTGTTCACCATAGTCTCCGAGTTGACCGTCAAGTAATTCAAGTTGGGGACAAGGATATCTCCGCATGCGGATGCCTTGAGGGCTTCCAGAATGGCAGGGTTTGCGGCTTTTGTAAAATTCAGCTCCTCGATTTTCGACATCCCCTTCAACATTTCGATTATGTCGTCGCATTGCTGCTTCTCCATGTCGTGCCACATCTCTATCATCACGTACGTGACGCCCGCGGCTGAGTCGTGCATGAACACGGGCACGCTGACGTCTCCAGCACTCAGTATCAAGCACACCTCCCTGAGTGAGGGCATGCGCAAATTTTGAGTTAAGGCCTTGTTGAACCCTGAGGGCACCTTGTACTTGTATTCCGCGAGGATAAGCTTCACTACATTGGGTAGCGTAACGGGCGCAAAGTCGTGGAAGTCCATGAATGCGTTGGCTAGAGCCACTGGGTCAGCGGCACAGCCCGTTAGGTCGAGGACAGTCAGATTTTCCATGTGACGAAGAAGGGACACCCCACCCTGTGTGGTGACATACGTGCGAATGGTTGACCAGGGCATCTCCATTGGATACATACCCAGTAGGTCCAAGCGCCGCAGGTTCGGTGCGTCCTTGAAGGTCGTCATCTTCGCATCCGCCTCAGGCTCGAAGCCATGCAGAAATAGCGTGAGCGCCCTAAGCTGATCAAACTTGCTGTTCTGGAACCATATGGCCATGGCAACGCCGCCATCGAGTTCGAGTACGCGCCACCTCGTCGTCGTTGGCTTGAGCATCGGAAAAACGTACATCGCTTGGAACGATGGGCAAGTCGTGTCGTGCCGTATGTCATCGCGGCGGTCCACAATGGACACGGACAATTGCTGCGTGCCGGAGCGCTCGAGATGCAGCGCCAGACGATAGAGGACGTGTATCTTGCTCTTTTGTTTGTCGTATTCAGCGAAATCCAAGATGAGCCAAGACCAAAGGACGGAATGGGATATCGCTATATTACGCCAGCGTTGACAGACGTATGAAAGAAGCCATGGGGTGCTGAGGGAGGTGGTATTGAGAGTTTCTTTGCAAACAACTCGCACGCGGATGGGCGTCTCGGGAGCGGTGGTTGTAGTCGAGGGCCGGAAGTATCGAAATATTTCTTGCAGCAGTTCGTCGGGCAGCTCTGCGATGAAGGATCGCAAAGGTGGGTCAAGATAGAGCTTTGGGGTTGGCATGGTCGATGGTTAAGAGGGAAACGCGTGTATGATCGATGAGTTGGCCCGGTATGGTCGAAACGCGATCACGTGCCAAGCCCAGGATCAAAACTGGACAGTGGACACGGTATGCCACAACAAATGCTAGGAAGCCACCGAAAGGCTACGCTTTGGTATCAAAACGATAGAGATTAACTCGAATAATCATTAAGCCTGTACATCCGGCAAAGTCGCGACGGATTCGAGTAAGCCACGGTTAATTTGGTCAGATACTGTCGTTGAGTGGGGTCGTTTATTATGAGTTACTACAAAATATTTCTGCGAGCCGGCTTAGTATCGAGAGGTACCCTATTCCTTCTCGGAGAATATGAACGAAAGGTTCTTCTCATCAAGGAATGCCCACAGAAGCCTCTCCTTCCACCCCTTCTCCTTCCATCCGTTCAGCGCCAGAGGGAACTGATCAATGACACCTGTCGTGCTTGCGTCATGTGCAATAAGGGTGAGGATGTCCGGAGAGGCATCCAGCGTCGTAGCTTTCTTCAATGAAGCTTGCGCTGTAGCTATGTCGGGATGGTTTGCGCTGCCAATATCGAACATGGGTGTTGCGCGCTCTTTCACGTTGAACTTGCCATCGACGTCGAGGGGGTCGAAATACGCTGGTGAGACGTGCTGGCGTGCAGACTCGACAACCTGCGAGGGGCATGGGAATGCGGCGTGTAGTGCACTCGTCGGGCGAAGTTGGCCAGGGTGATGACAGATGTCGCCGCCAAGGAAGACGAACGAGTCTGGTGTCGTGCGCGCGAGAGCGCAAATGTGCCCAGGGCAGTGCTAAAACAAACCATGAACGAGTGCTTTGGGAAATATATGCATGATGCGTACTCCGGGGGTGTTGAGAATATAGAGGCTCCCATCGTTGAAGTAGTCAAGAGCATCTAGTTCGGCAATACGGAGCTTGGCGTCCTCAAAGGATAGCTCTTCAATCTTCCTTCCACTGAAGAGCCGTGAGTTTTATACTTCCAGGGCATGGACTTTACGCACGAGATATCACCCTCAACCAATGTGGCCTCGGGGAACTGAGGATACGTCTTCAGATCCGCGCCTGGGCCAACAACAAGGTTGGTACTGGCTGGGAACGTCGACATGTCTCCTATGAAATTTGTCAGTCTCGGAATCTTGTGCATGAAGAACAAAAGATAGTACCAATGTGGTCCGTGTGAGAGTGACTGAAGGAAAATACAGTTTAGCAAAGTTGTAAGAGCGGAGTCAATGGTTTACCTCCAAATGACAGCCTTCACGCTATCCAGAGGCACACCACCCTCTTTCAGGTGGCCAGCGATGTCTCCGTTTGTGGTCATCTTGAATTTTGGGTCCATGCTCGCCCAATAGGCGAGCAAGCCTTGCATAGCTGGACTAAATCCAGTTTCCTTGGGGACAGCGGCAATTTCAGAGCCAGCCGTGTCAACGGACACTGTTGCGGAGTCTTTGCGAATTCCCAGATCGAAGAGGACGCGTCCATGTGTCGAGTGCTCGATAAGGAAGGAGTAGAATGGTGGCTTCGGGATGCCTTCGCTTCCTGGAACAACAGGCTCAAGGAAGAACGAGGCTGGCACGCAACTGTCGCTGCCGGCTAGGTTCATGGCTTTGACGATCACCGTCGAGTTGGAGGCGGGGATGTTGAGGTCGGTGTAGGAGGACATTTCGAAAGTAGAGCTGGAGAACTGAGCGAGTAGGTAACTCTGTACATCAAGCAACGATACAGACCCCTCCTTTTATTGCTCCTCAATAAAGGTGCGCTAGGAAGCGGAAGGAGCATGCCGCGCCGTGAAGGACTCGTCACTGACAATGGATTAACAGCGATCTGACCAAGAACATCGCAAAAGTACTAAGTTGGAGGGATAATTTACCTTGCGTGAGCGCCCGCGAGAGACGCAAGGCCCGATGCAGTCCGATTTTTCCCGAGGCTCACGGATGAGGAGCGCCAGGACTACGAGTTCAGAACCTTGGCAAGACATGTCACTGTCAGATGGCAGCTTGTAATCCTTGAATTTGTAAAGCTGTGCTAGGCTCTGTCAGCCAAGGATTTGGCAGCGAGTGGAGGTTGAGTGGAGAAGTTAAGTATCAGTGATGGCGCATCAATATTGACGGGGAGGTTGTATAATCTGTCCCACATCCGTCCCATGTACTCAGAGCATGTTGGAGAGTGATTCAAAAAGCATTGCCCTTGTAGTAGCTACTCAAGTGCACAGCGCTCAACTTAAATACTTCAACTATTCAATGATCGCCTAAGCCCATTGTGTGGCGCATCAGCTTCCCGATCAGTACTTGCATCATACTCTCATGCGGCTGCTCAATGCAGCGCTTCTCGCGCTCTGTGGCCTGGTCTCGGCGTTGACGGAAGCGGACGTCGGCGTTGTGGATTGGCACAAACAGTTCGTCGGTGTACCTCTCTCGGCATCCCCAGCAACCGCGCCTGTATTTCATCGGGTCGGACAGAAGGCCACAAGGAGTGTAATTTTGACCGCGACCGAGGCGAACGTACTGGCTGGACTGAATCCGGTAAATGGATCAATAGGTGCGTACCAAAGGATTCACGGAAACTCAATATTGAAGCATTGTAGACTGGCGACACGTATTCGAAGAGGATGATCCAATATTGGCGTTCACAAAACATGGTGATGGTGCGTGTCAAGGTTGGCCCTTGACCACATCTAACGCGCATAACAGTTGCAGTGTCACTTTCCGGCCCAGGAGGCGCAACACTTCGCGTATTTGACGTGTTGAATGGCGACCTCTTCATCGAGAAACGTCTGCATCGACCAGACGCTGGCCAACCAGTCAAAGTCACTGCACCCATCATCATTACGGAGGACTTCGAATTCATAACACTCACTAATGGACATACGGTTACATACGTTACGCGTGATGCAGAGAGCAAGTGGACTTGGACAGCAGAGGATCAAGGGTGCGTAGCTGTGATGCACAACTGCATTGATTGACCCTTCGCAGGTCGCTAGTCATGTATACACAACTTGTATCCACGCCGGCTGCGTTCTACGTCGTTGCTTTGGCCAAATCCTACGCCTCCTACACTCTCCATGTCACCGCCTTGGATCGCGACACTGGCGCCGTGCTTGCAAGCTCCGACTTTGCGTCGAACATTTATGACGAACCTGGCGTCGACCCTGTTGCACTAGTCAACAAGGGAACCGCGCGGATTGCTTGGTACGAATCCAATGGCATTAAGTCCTTTGCGCTATCCCCGAAACTCGACGACAAGCCCACTATCCTCAAGGACGTAAACTACAAGCAAGTGATGGATGTTGGTCTGGCCGCTTCTGGATACCTTGTCGCGCTCAAAACAGATAGTACCGCCCGAGTCTTCAGGTTGGAAGAAAATGGCACCTTTGGGCGCGTCTGGGAGTTTGATGGTTCGGTGCGCAATTGGCAAGAATTGGGTGGATCTTTTCTAACTCATCGATGTGAAGGCTTCCAACTCCCGCAACTCACCTTCCAAGTACGCCGGAGGCTTCGACAAAGCTGGACAACCCTATATCACTCGCCTCTACTTTTCCCTCGCATTCAAGTTTGCATCTGCTGAGATATACTCCCCATATCTGTCAAACGGAAAAGGTCTTGTTACCGGCTACTCCTTCCCATTCGAGACCCAGAACCATGGCATAATCGACCAGGTAATTTCGTTGATTCCGTTGGCATATGTCGCTGAAGCCATCTTCAGATTGCCATTGACGCCGCCAATCCTTCAGAAATGCGTGTCATTGGGCGCATCTTCCTGACCACCAGTACCGGCGCCCTTCAATTGTGGCAGCACGACAAGCTGCAGTGGACCCGCGAAGAGTCTCTTAGCACCATCGCACTTGCCGAGTTCGTTGAACTTCCAGAGAAGGTCGTCAGCCTGTCACACCACGCCGACGAAACCTACGTCGACCGCGTCCTTCGCCATATCTCGGATGCCCAGAATCTTCCCCGCTTCCTGGCCTACTTTGCGCGCAGGTTTGCCACAGGTTCTTACGCCTCGGCATCATCCGCTGTTTTACAAGACGGTTCGCTTTGGCGAGACACCTTTGGCTTCAAGCAAATTATTCTGGCTGCGACACGACATGGCAAGCTATTCGCCCTTGATTCAAGTAGCGGCGACATCATCTGGAGTAAAATGTTGGATTTGGGCTGGGCAGCAGAAATTGGGGGCGCCCATGCGCCATTCAAACTCTTTGTGACACAAACGGTCAATGAGGGCAATCCCCCCGAGGCTGTTTTAGTCACCCATCGGACGTCGAGTAATGTAAGCAGACTCCCCAGTAGACGGACTTGTGCTGATACTGTGCAGGGTATCACGGACACTGTCGTTTTCAACTTCAATACATTGAATGGCCAAGATATGGGCAATCAAGCTACACGCGCCGCGCCAATGCTCAAAGGCATTGACATCGAGGACAAGGCGCTCGGCGCTTTCCTCGAAGATAGAACTCGGGCTGTGCTCACTTTGGACAAGAACCTGAAGGTATGTTGTAGATGGGCGAAAGAAACATGATCTGACTTCTACCAGATCCACAGGTTTCCTCAGGCTGAAGCGACCGACAAGTTGCTCAAGAATGCGTCCCATACGTTACACTTCCCAGTACAGACCGGCAATACTCTTGCTGGCTATCGCATCACCGAACAACTTGAGGCCGAGCGTATTTGGGCGTTCACTTTGACCGAGTACGAGCAAATTCTCGAGTTTATCCCAGCCACCCGCGGGCCCGTTGCATCCTATGGCAAAGTGCTTGGCGACCGGACTACATTGTACAAGTACCTCAACCCACGTCTGTTTGTTCTCCTTACTCAAGCGGCTACTGGGACGTGTGGAATTTCCCTCATTGACGCAGTCAAGGGCGCCGAGGTGTATCGTGCCACTGTACCCGCGAACGCTGGTGCATGCGACATCAAGGCAACGTTTGCGGAGAACTGGTTGGTGTACCACCATTATGATGAAGAATTCACAACGGGCCAGACGAAGGGATACCGACTTGTCAGCGTAGAGTTTTACGAGGGACAGGGCGTGGATGACAAGACGTCCAGGTGTGTACATTCCTGTTGAAGCAGATGCGCGATACTTAGCGGCTATCATAGCTCGGACATGTCTGCCTTTGACAAGGACTTGACAAACCTACACTACTATGAGCAAACATACGTGTTTCCCCATGGGGTCACCGCGATGGCGACTACGACAACCAAATTTGGGATCACGTCCAAGGATCTCATTGTGGCATTGGAGACCGACAAAATCCAGGCGATACCGCGCAGACTACTCAATCCCAGGCGGCCAAATCGCAAACTTACGACCGAGGAGCAAGAGGAGGGGCTCATTCCTTATGATGCCCTTCTTGGTATCGACCCCCGCCGCACCCTTTCTCATCAACAACGCGTTGCCCAAGTCGCCCTCCTCAAGGCATCACCGACACTGCTTGAATCGACAAGCTTAGTGTTTGCTGCTGGCCTCGATTTGTTCGTGACGCGCGTTGCTCCCAGCCGGACGTTCGATGTGTTGAATGAGAACTTCAACAAGGTGCAGCTAGTGGGGATTGTGGCAGCGCTGGGTCTGGCGATTGTGATAACAAGACCAATCGTGAGGAATAAGAAGTTGAGGGAGAGATGGTACGCGTAGGGCGGACCAGGTATATAGGTTGGATAGAGAATGCAACCAGGAAACCCCACCATTTGCCAGTGTGAAGCTGACCGACAGGTAGCTCTTCTCATCTGCGTTGAATTCTGGATATTGTTTTCCCTCCCACGAAAACCAACTTGATGTAGTGCCGTGGCCCGTGGCCTTGAAGACGTTCACTGTGTAATCATGATGCCGCAAGCAAATGTTTGCCGCACGCAAAGCCTGCGCGAAGCTTCGCACTCCTTAGACAGCTTCCGTCATGGCTCTACGCTATCAAGTATAAAAGGTGACAGACGAATCATTGGCATCTCACAAATCCAAATCCCCCAACCATGGCCTCCTACACCGACTTGAATATCCCTCGCTCAACTTCCACTGTTACCGTCAAGGCAATGGACCTGGCGGCTGCAGGCTGCAGTGTCCCAGCCTCGTGGTTCTTTGAGCCTGTTCTCCCTGGAAACGACGCCCTGCGCAAGTTGACGATCTACGCTTTCCTTATTGAACATCCTACGCAGGGTCGCGTCCTTTTTGATTTGGGACTCCGCAAGGATGAGGCGGGATTCTCTCCAGCGATACAGGCATTTGGACAGCAAATGCGCCCAAACTATGGGCTGGCGGCGGATGATGATGCCGCGGGACGTCTTGTGGCGGAGAATGTTTCCTTGGAGAGCGTGAAGGCTGTCATTTGGAGGCAAGTTGTTTGTTTCAATGGAAGCCCCTTTGCATTTCTAATTAGTGTTTGCTCGTCTAGCCATACTCATTTAGACCATACTGGTGCGTACTTTCGGGCTCCGAAATTATGGCGGTCGAGTCCTAATGCGCGTTTTAGGCGATATGTCGACCTTTCCAGGATCCACCGACCTCGTTGTTGGGCCTGGCGCAGACCTGAGGACTTACCCACAATATCCCGAGGCGACGCTGGTTGAAAGCGATACTGCGTAGGTGTCTATACCCTTGATCCCATGTTTGTTTCTCATTCGTCTCCATTAGTGGACGCACTGTCACGGAACTGTCCTTCAAGGATACAAAATTGAAGATTGCTGATCTGGAAGCCATCGACTATTTTAATGACGGTAGTCTTTATATCCTCAACACGCCCGGTGTAAGTATTACTCCTCTCATTCTTTCCTCACCGCCGGGCTCATTCTTCGATACAGCACTGTCTAGGCCATATTTGCGCCCTCGCACGCACGACGTCGGATTCTTTCGTGCTCCTTGGAGGGGATATCTGCCACCATCCTGGCCAGTTACGCCCGACGACGGCCATCCACAAGTCCTACCCATGCCCCTTCCATATCCTGGACTCTGCTCACAAGAACGTCTCTCCTGCCCACTTCACCCCTCACGACTCCAACGGCCAGTTCGACTTGGCTCACCGTACGACGCCAATGTTCGAAATTTGCGCTGCGAATCGTCCGGAATATCTGGAGGCGAGGGAGTCCTTGCGCAAGGCGACAGCGCTAGATGCATCCCCAGACATCTTAACGCTGGCGGCGCACGATACAACGGTCAAAGGGGTGATTGATGAGTTCCCTCTATCCGTCAACGAGTGGAAAGAGAAGGGTTGGAAGGAGCGGGTTGTGTGGGCCTTCCTCGAGAAGGAGAGCCCGGCATTCATCTTTGAGGAGGAATAGGAAAATGTGTACCTACTTCTGCAGCGCCAACGTCAGGCTCGAATATCAAATCAGTCCTACTCAGTATTGGATTTGGGACCTTTGGGTTATGTATATCAGAACAGACTTAGACGATCGAAGAAACGATCGCATTGAGGAACTGCTGAGCAAGCTTGCCGACACGATTGGGCCTTGGTACGACGATACATATGCACTTACATCCGCGCGCAGAATTGCCTCGTCGGAATGCTCAGCGCAGCGGCTCTCTTGATCATTTTCCAATGCTCCAGCCTCAAGCAGGCCAGGCGGGATAAAACCAAGATTTAATAGAGCTAATCGATAATCGACTGGTGACCGCGGAAGAACGGTCCCAATCCCGGTAGTGCGGCTGATGCTTGATTATTCATTCTGTGATTATACATGCCATTCCACTAGGGCAGGTATATAACCTATGGGTAGACAGCCTTCGTCCGCACAAATACATCCACCACCGTTGCTTCGAAACCATGTCTTCCTCCGAGTCCAAACTCTTCCAACCAGTCCGTGTTGGGCCACTTCAACTCCAGCACCGCATCGTTTTATGCCCAATGACGCGCCTCAAGTCGACGCAGTGGACACATATCCCTCACAAGGATATGGTCAAGGAGTACTACTCCCAGCGCGCCTCAACACCTGGAACGCTGCTCATTTCCGAGGCTACTGCAGTCCTGCCAGAGGCTGGCGGCCAAGACCATATCCCTGGCATCTGGTCCGACGAGCAGATAGCTGCTTGGAAAGAGGTATGCTGCGCCTGCATTCACGGCAATTATTAGCTTACACTGGGGATGTAGGTCACAGACGCTGTACATAGCAAGGACTGTTTCATTATCTCGCAACTCTGGTCGTTGGGCCGAGCAGCAGACCCGAAGGAACTTCGCGCGGAGAACCCTGCATTTGAGTATGTCGGGCCGTCTGCGATCAGGCAAAGCGACCAGGAGGAGACGCCTCGCGAGTTGACGAAGGAGGAGATCGAGGCGCTTGTAAAGGGGTACGCCAACGCTGCGTCGAACGCGATGCAGAAGGCTGGCTTCGACGGTACGTGCTACGTTTGTCTGCTCCTGCCACTGAATATAACGATCATAGGTGTCGAGATCCTCGGAGGAGGGGGATACCTCATCGACCAATTTATTCAGGAAGTCTCGAACCAACGCACCGACGAGTACGGCGGGAGCATTGAGAACCGCGTGCGCTTTGCGCTCGAGGTCATTGACGCCGTCGTTCAAGTGGTCGGGGCCGAGCGCACAGGATTCCGCTTCAGTCCGTGGATCTATGGCTTGCGCGGTGTGTTGTTTAATCGAGCTTGTAACCGGGGGGATGTTGATGTGTGCTGCAGACATGGGCATGAAGGATCCGAAGGCGACGTACACCTACTTGGTCTCCCAAATCAAAGAGCGCTATCCTAACTTTGGTTGGCTCCATGTCGTTGAGCCTCGTGTGAACGCACTGGAAGTGAGGGAGACTATTCCGGAGGGCTTTTCGAACGACTTTCTCCGCGAGATATGGGCGCCTCTTCCTTTCATTGCGGCGGGAGGTTTCGACATCGACAGCGCGAAGGCACACGCAGACACCAAGGGAGACATTGTCGCATTTGGACGCAAGTTCCTCGCTAATGTGAGTATCTTCGCAACTTGTGTGTCGGGGTAGTCTAACGATGTTCAGCCGGATTTGCCCTTGCGGTTGAAGAAAGGGATACCTCTGAACGATTACGACCGCTCGACCTTCTACGTTGGTGGGACAGACACTCGGGGGTACACCGATTATCCCTTTGCGCAGAACTAGGAAGAAACATCCTATTCTGAGTACCGAGGGGTACATACCCAGAAGCGAAAGGAAGCCAAACACTCGAGTTCAAGGTGCCTGTATCACCATCGGTTAGGCCATACAAAATACCATAGATGTTATTGAGTGTAATAATACCATTTCACACCGTCTTGGCGGCCCTCAACTTGGAACCGACTGTATACAGATATTGCTACGCGTTTGTATTTGTAGATTGGGGCCAGTCTATTGTCTCCTACGAGGAGGATATTCAGAGGGTGTTGACACGAGTGAATTTGTGTGGTCTCAAGTCTGCAGAAGAACCAAAGGAGCCGCAGCTCTTCACCCGCTTGACTCAGGCAGATGTTTTTGGCAAGTAAATGATTGGATTGGGAAGGAGGTACAGGACAGTAGGATATATCTGGTAGCCATGTCAGCACGAGAACGAACGATAGACGCGAGAAGGGATCAGATGGCTGTTCTTAGTTTTTTTGTATTGGTTTTTCTCCATCGTGGAGTCGGATATCGTGGAATTTCGCATCATGAAGGGGCAGGGATGGGGTACTCACAAGAGGGTGGGAGACTTGGAAGGAGGCTATCGGTCGGGAAGTGTGATATCTGGAAACGTCGTAAGCAAAAAATTTATTGAGAACGCGATGAAGTATCAGTGGTGCACAAAAATTGAGTTTGGCTGTGCGTTGCCTATCGTCAAAGCGTTGCTACGACTGGGGCGGCAAGAGCTCATCAGGGATGGAGGGCGCGGAGGAGATACTCACAGAAGATGAAGGCAAAGATGCAGAAAAGAACTGTGTGATCGAGAAATTTATAGTTACCCGAGAGCGTGGGAAAAAGTGTGACACAACTTAGTCATCCCAAGTCACTTGGGCATTTGGATCTTACCACGACTGCAAACGCCAGCGCCCTTACGTTTGGCAGGTATAATGTCTCCTCCTGGGTCACCTCGACTCGTAGACTCATTCTCAGTTCCGAAAGACGTCCTCAAGGAATTTGAGGATCTCGCCGAGGAAGAAAACTATGACCCATTCGCCGAAACCGCCTCCAAGAGGCAGATTGCCTCGCGCCAGGGCGACTACCACAACCGCCGCTTCGAACGCGTTGCCGTAGAGAGCGCTGATGCATTCAAAGCCGCCGAGGACGGCACTGAAGTAGAGGGAGGCTACAAGGAAGCCATGCGGCTCTCGCGGCTCGAGCAGGAAGAAGCCCGTGTACATCGTGCCATCCAGGAGAAAGAGAGGGAGGACCGCGAAGCCGGAAAAGAGAAGATGGATCTCGACCGAACCCCACCCGCAGCGGAGATGGCAGATGTCGCTGCAGAACTCGAGGCTGCACAGGCCCTCGCAGAGTCCATGGCCGGATCGAAACGCAAGCGTCGCTGGGACGAGGAGCCAGATGCAGCACCGGCTGACAAGACCGAAGAAACTGCTGCTGCTCCCAAGAAGCGCAAGTCGCGCTGGGATGCGGCGCCAGCCGATGAACCAGCTGCTCCCGCCCCTGCTGCAGCACCTGTCAAGCGCTCTCGTTGGGATCAGACACCAGTGCAACAAGACACGCCTATGATTCCTATCATTATGAACGCGCCTGGAGTTATGCAGGACGACAAACACAACCGATACCTCACCGACGAAGAACTCGACCTGCTTCTGCCACCAACCGGCTATGCTATCGTCACCGCACCTCCCGGTTATGCACCTTCTGTCGCCCCGCGTCGGTTTGCCGCTTCTATGTCCACCGAGATTGGCGGTTTCCAGATTCAAGAAAGCTCAGACGCCGCTGCCGTCGCTGCTGCAGCCGGGCTTGCACCCGAGTTGCCCACCGAAATCCCTGGAGTTGGCGCACTTGCATTTTTCAAGCCTGAAGACGCGCAATATTTCGCCAAAATCATGAAAGAGGAGGACGAAACGGAGCTGTCGGTTGACGAGATGAAGGAGCGCAAAATCATGCGCCTGCTACTCAAAATCAAGAACGGAACGCCACCTGTGCGCAAGACTGCTTTGCGCCAAATTACGGACAAGGCCCGGGACTTTGGTGCTGGCCCACTGTTCGACAAGATTTTGCCCTTGCTTATGGAACGTTCGCTCGAGGACCAAGAGCGGCACTTGCTTGTCAAAGTCATCGACCGTGTCCTCTACAAGCTGGATGATCTTGTACGACCGTATGTTCACAAGATTCTCGTTGTCATTGAGCCACTTCTCATCGACGAGGATTACTACGCCCGTGTGGAAGGTCGGGAGATTATCTCCAACCTGTCCAAGGCTGCTGGTTTGGCACACATGATTTCCACCATGCGTCCGGATATCGACCACGCCGATGAGTATGTGCGCAACACCACTGCCCGCGCATTCTCCGTTGTCGCCTCCGCCCTCGGTATTCCATCCCTTTTGCCCTTCCTCAAGGCCGTCTGTCGTTCGAAAAAGTCATGGCAGGCTCGTCACACCGGTATTCGCATTGTTCAACAAATCGCCATCATGATGGGTTGCGCTGTCCTGCCGCATCTCCGCAATCTTGTCGACTGTATTGGACACGGTCTCTCGGACGACCAGCAAAAAGTCCGCACGATGACTGCTCTCGGTCTGGCGGCCCTTGCGGAGGCTGCCGCGCCCTATGGTATCGAGTCGTTCGACAACGTCCTCAAACCCCTCTGGCTCGGTATTCGTCAACATCGTGGCAAGGCTCTCGCCGCATTCCTGAAAGCCATTGGCTTCATCATACCGCTTATGGACCCCGAATACGCATCGTATTACACGAAGGAAGTCACTGTCATTCTTATCCGCGAGTTTGGCACATCGGACGAGGAGATGAAGAAGATTGTTCTCAAGGTCGTCCAGCAGTGCGCAGCGACAGAGGGTGTGACTGGCCAGTACATCAAACAGGATATCCTCCCCGACTTCTTCAAGTCCTTCTGGATTCGCCGTATGGCCCTCGACCGCCGGAACTACAAGCAAGTAGTGGAGACTACTGTCGAGCTTTCGCAAAAGGCGGGCGTTGCCGAAATTTGCAATCGCGTTGTCAACGAGCTCAAGGACGAGGCAGAACCGTACCGCAAAATGGTTATGGAGACCATTACCAAAATTATTGCGACACTGGGCGCTTCGGATATCGACGAGCGTCTCGAGGTCCGTCTCATTGACGGCATCATCTTCTCGTTCCAGGAGCAGACGACGGAGGACCAAGTCATGCTCGACGGTTTCGGAACTGTTGTCAATGCCTTGGGCATTCGCGTCAAGCCGTACCTCACCCAGATTGTGTCCACCATTCTCTGGCGACTGAACAACAAAAGTGCCAAGGTCCGTCAGCAAGCGGCGGATTTGACTTCGAGGTTGGCGGTGGTCATTAAGCAATGTGGGGAGGATCAGCTTTTGAGCAAGTTGGGCTTGGTGTTGTTCGAGCAGCTGGGTGAAGAATATCCGGATACGCTGGGCAGTATCATTGCGGCGGAGGGTGCCATTGCCAATGTTGTTGGAATGACGCAGATGAACCCGCCTGTCAAGGATCTTCGTGAGTCATCCTCTTCTAACATATTTCCTGCTTCTCACCATTATTTTGTTAGTGCCGCGCATGACGCCCATTCTGCGCAACAGACACGAAAAGGTGCAAGAGGCGTCTATCAATCTCATCGGTCGTATTGCGGATCGTGGTGCCGAGTTTGTGCCAGCGAGAGAGTGGATGAGGATATGTTTCGAGCTATTGGACTTGCTCAAGGCGCACAAGAAGGCTATTCGTCGTGCGGCTGTCAACTCGTTCGGTTATATTGCCAAGTCGCTTGGTCCTCAGGACGTGCTGTCCGTGCTGTTGACGAACTTGAGGGTACAGGAGCGTCAGAGTCGTGTGTGTAGTACGGTCGCGATCGCCATTGTTGCGGAAACTTGTGGACGTGAGTCCTTTCTCTTAATCGTGATCCTTTCGATTTCGATATTGACTGTCTTGACAGCGTTCACGTGTATCCCTGCAATCCTCAACGAGTACCGGACGGCGGAGTTGAACGTGCGGACGGGTTGTTTGAAGGCACTCTCATTCGTCTTCGAATACGTCGGCCCTCAGAGCGCGTATTACGCCGATTCGGTGGTTACCCTCCTCGAGGATGCGCTCACGGACCGAGACCTCGTGCACAGGCAAACGGCGAGCACCATCGTCAAGCATTTGGCGCTCGGTGTGGCGGGACTTGGGTGTGAAGATGCGATGATGCATTTGATGAACCTCGTTTGGCCAAATTGCTTCGAGACGAGTCCGCACGTTATTGGGGCGGTGATGGAGGCCATCGAGGCCATGCGTGTGACGCTGGGTCCTGGTGTGCTGCTGAGCTACGTGCTCCAGGGCCTGTTCCATCCAGCGAGGAAGGTGCGGGAGGTGTATTGGAGGGTGTACAACACGCTGTATCTTGGTGCGGAGGATGCGATGGTGCCGTTTTACCCTGATGTCAGCGAGTTGAGTGAGGGGCCGAACGATTATGGGAGACATGCGTTGGAGGTGTTTATCTGAGTGTTGTTGTGGATGTTGTTTATTTTACTTTAGTGATTGTGATATCCGGTAGTACAGTTCGTGTGTATGATATAGCTACGGAGGAAATGCTTTCGTTGAAATCAGTTTGACCACTGCACATTTTGGGGGATTCCTGACTGTAAGAAACAACGAGATGGATGGAGGCTATTTGGCGTTGGTGATGAGAACATGGAGAAACCCTGTCATTAGAAACCCAATTATTCCTGCGCTAAAACCCTTATGTGTACTACATAGCTTAAGTACGTATAGTATGTATAGTTTGCTCGTAGCTCATGAGTAGTCAAGACAGTCCACATCCTGTGAGAATAAATTAAAGACGGAGGCCCGCGCAGAAGTTCAAGCACATTCAAGCACAACGCTTCTCACCACGGCCTTCACATCATACGGCGTTGTAGTCCAGTCTACTGGCCCACCAGCCCACTTAGACGTCCCCGGAGCACCGCTGCCATCCCACAGGGCAATCTGCAATCTCATCTCATGCGATGGGTATGTGTACTTCCCTCCGCGCTTCGTAGACTCTGTGCAGCTGCCATTTAAGTGGATTTTCCCCGATGTAGTCGTTGATGCTCATACCTTTCGTCAGCGTCCTCATGATAGTTCCATCTACACCCCACTGGATCCTGTCCTCGTCAAAGTCGATGAAGTATCTGTGTACATTCTCGACGTTCCTCACGTCTTCGATGGTTGACCAGACGCCGTACTCGGGCTCAGCACCAGCTTTCGGTGGGGCGTACATGTTCGTTTGCCAGTGATACGGGTCACTTCCAAGGATTTCGACATCGAGCTCGTCGCCAGAGGTGCCTGTCAGCGAGTATGTTCAGGGGATATGAGTGGATGAAGGCAAGATGGATGGCGCACCGACGCTGACCATGATGCATCAGGAAAGTGGCCCCTAACCTAGTCCCCTTTGTAGCAACTTAGGCCAAACTTAAGCTGAGCTGCTGTCCTGTGGCCTGAAATGTCAGGCTC
>KN880684.1:0-33901 GCA_000934385.1 Cylindrobasidium torrendii FP15055 ss-10
TTGCTCTGAAGTGAGAGATTGAGGCGGTAGAGACATAACAGAATATAGACAATTTTTATGGGAATTTGACACTCTATTTTATAGTAGATGCATGCTTCACATGTCCTATTATTTTTTAGAAGTTAATCACGTTGATTATTGTTGCGGACCGCTTGCAACGGGGCGCAGGACAATGGCAGCGTACAGTTCGGCAAGTGCCGAGTTGTCACGCCGGACTCGCGGACCGCAATGCGCCCGGCGTGCCTTGCACAGAATATCGCAAGAATCACGATTCTCAAAATCGACCAAAATATCGCTAGAATACTGCAAGAATATCGGGTGCCGAACGGGCCCTAAAATTTCGAGATTACAAAAAAGAAGCAAGAAAAACTTCGACCGCCAAAACAAGAAAAACAATAGCAATATTCACAGCGCCATTATCCACAGGCTCACAGCTGCTTCGTCCAGATGACAGCGGTCCCTTCAGATCCCACTGGACGCGCAGCTGTGGAGGGTGGTGCAATTCTAGTGCACCGAAAGGGAGCCTTGGTTCATGAGCCATGGTCGGTAGAACTAGATGGGCACACGCACTTACCCCGGCAAATTCAAGATACGCGTTAATATGCTCTTCGCGAGTGGGCCCTACTCCCGGGCGCGTCTCCATGTTGCGTGGGCTCGAGCTCAATAGCGGACGAGGGCGGGGCGTTAGGTTGTAATAGTCGGCAAGCTTCTTAGCCCCAGCTTCGGGCAGCTTGCCACAAAGCGCAACTGTGAGCTCCTGTTCCTTCTTGGGCATTTGGAACGGGGCAATGGCGGACGGGGATATATGGGCGCGGGGAGACAGCGCTGCGCTTGGATTCTTGGGGTCGGAGGACAAGATGGGTGGGCGCAGAAGCGGCCGAAGACGGTCGTTCTTCTTGAGGATCTCATTAACCCGTCTTGCCTCGCTGTAATTGTCAGCAGACTCATCCGCGTAGAAAGCCTGGGGTCGAACTTACGTGTTGTGCAGCTGGACGTCCAGCGATACCATATCCTCCTCATGCTGAAGAGCGTCGACGGTCATAGTCTCAGGGATATGGTCCTTCTAAAAACATGTTAATGAAAATTGGACTGGTCAAGAACAAGGGTCAACGTACCAGTGCTCGCTGGATTCTATCCTGCACCCTCTCGTTGACTTTCTCACGGGCATTCTTCAGCGCCTCGTCTCTGAGACGACCCTTGAGCGCCTCGAGCACAGCCGCTTCGAGCGCATGCTCCTCTCGGGTGATAGCCTCTTCGTGCTTTTGCGATTGCTCCCTAACAAGCTCTCGAAGGCTTTGAACCTAAGCGCCGAGTCTCGTCAGTCAAATGAACAGCTTTGGCGACGGAGATGCATACACGCTTTTGCGCCTCGAGAGCCGCTTTGGATGATGAAAGTCTCGAAGCTTGTATTTCAAGTCGACCAAGGGCGCTCGCTAAGTTCTTTGCGAGCTCCTGGGTCTGAACGAGGGCACCAGCTATCGTCGACACATCATCTAGAGCAGAGTTCGGTGGTGTCGGTTGCTGCTGCTGTTGCTGTCGAGCCTGCTGAGGGCCCTTATTGGGCGCGGTCGGCGGAGTAGGCTTTTGCATAAGATCAGCTTTGGGAGGAGGAAGACAAGATGGCGGAGCAGAGGTGGGAGCTGTGTCCCTTGTAGACCAAGGCGGCGTAAATGTGGAGGTTAGCGGATTCCCCAGCCGGGATGTGTTAGCGGTATCTAACTTCAAGGTTTGGCGGTTATTGTTGCGAGGATTCATGGTGGGAGGTTAAGGAAAAGGGTGGAAGCTGTCCGTCGAGCTTAAGAAGGGTATCACTGCGCACTGCGTCCAATGACGACGTTCGGAGGACGATTATCTTCTCTGTGTGGGTGTGGCGGACATGGGAATGCGGACATGCAGCAGCAGCGTGTAATGATGATGTACTCATTTAAACCCCCGTGCAGAGATTGAGACGAAGGCTCGTGTCAGCTGCGAGACATCGAGGCAAGAAATCAGCGGCTCGAGGTTTTGAATGTTGTGATCATTCTGAGGGTCCACTACATGCACACTGCTATGCAACAGATAATCGCGAACACCTCGTCTACCTAAATCTTGTTTTAATCAGCTGCAAGCCAGATTGGATCGTAGTACGGACCATGGAGAATCGAGAACAAGTGCTCTTAAAGTGACAGAAACGTCTCCACGGTGCTTCTGTAGCGCCTTTTCAGCCTGGGTACGAGACAACTCGAGCTCATTGACCTGGGACCAAATTGACTTTTCAGCTTTCCAGATATGTAAACGCCACTGACAATCAGATCGATGTCCTCCTTTTTAAGCGTCACACTCTCTGCTTGTTTTGGGGGCTTCACAGATTTCTCGAGGACACCACCTTCTGCGTATGCAGCCTCGAGCTTAGCCTTGACATAGGAAAAGCCATCGCTAAACTGGTATTATTTCACTGTGAGAACCAGGAAAATAAGTATATAGCAAATCTCTTACGTTGACAATGACTTCAGGCTCTGGCCTACCGTTCGTTACTGACATGAGAGGACCTTGGACCGTGGGGATGCAAACGCGATCATGAAGTGCGCAGATCGGGCCGATGTCCCGCCGTGGCACCAAATCCAATCCTCAGATTCATTCATTTCCATATGGTTCTTCGCAGACTCGAGGAAAGGTAAACGTGACGCAGCCAACACGGGTTGGGACCAGGTTCAAGTTGGGGCTAGCAAAAGAACCAAGGGCCCTCGATGTTGTTCCGATATTATAGTGGGCGTTTTAACGCGGAACAACACGAGACTAAAGCACAGTCTACACCAAGTTAGATATAACCAGCCAAACTAGAGAATCTGGCTACGCTGTGCCATTTGCTTGTGCGGTATACTAGTTTATTGCAAGGCAGAAAAGACGCGAAAAATCTGTATACGATGGAGCAATGAGTACAACTACTCCTCATCTTCGTCCTCGCTTTCCTCCTGCTCCTGCAAGAACTTGACGAGCGCTTCTGTACTCTTAAGGAAGTGTTGCCGACCCTGCGGCTTCGAGCCCTTCTGGTACCAGTAGATAATGGCCTGGTCTGATATACAATCCTTATTGTACAACACCTAAGTAGAATGGGTTAGCCTTATAGTAATGCAAGTGCAAATAAAGCTACCTTGAGAATTTGCGGGAATGCTTTGATAATGCGCGTATCTTCATAACAGTACACCTGGACGACATTGATGAGGGCAACTTCACTCTTGGGCCCTGTGCAGAAAGGCTCAAGAATGGGTGCATATTTCTAGTAAAAACGTAAGTCGGCATAATTTGACGAGAAAAAGGCTACCCACGCCGACTTCGCGCAACGCGAGGCCTTCGATTTGGTCCGGACGCGTGCTCCAATCAACAGACGCCATGAGACCTTGCCAGATACATTGGACGAGCTCAGAATCGCCGAGCGGGTTGCTTTCCTGTCGCGTTTTGATGTAGGAAATAATCTAAAGCGAAGATTGGTGCGTGTGCAGATAGATAGAGGGGATACATACGTGTTCAGCAGGCTCTTCCTTCTCGCAAAGTTCCTGAAGCTCCTTGATGAGGCCGTCCTTGAGTGCAACAGACTGCTTCTTCGCGTACCAGTCTGCGACTTGAGGCAGATTGGCGGCCTTGAAGTGACCTTCGAGGGCCTTGCCATCGCGTTTGGTGGCCGGGAAGAATACAAGGAGATCACGAATTCCTCCTCGCTTGAGCGCCGCCGACAGGTGGTCCATGCCCTGGTCGGTCAGGTATGAACGGAAGATGGTGGTGATTACCTCGATGGAGAGGTCTGCGGGACGATGCGATCAGCGAGTAAGGATTGGACGCGTTGTAACGAAGCGCACCATTCTTGAGGAGATGGTCCTTCGTGAGCGCCTGCAGGCAGGCTGCAGTAACGAGGCCTTGCGCCATGAGCAGGCCGATCGTTATGGCGAGCTTGTCCTTTTGCTCGGGAGACCACTTGTGAATGTATTGCAGAATGGTTGGCAGGGCGGACTCTTCGAGCGGCTTCTGGAGGTACTTGTATCTGCACAAGGTGAGGCGAGAAGGAGGTCAAGGCGGGATTTCGAACCTCCTGATGAGCTTGTTGAGGACGTCGACGTACTTGCGCAGTTCGTCTATCTGGACCGGCTCGCTGGCGTTGAAGATGGTGAAGGGGCACATCGGGGCCTCCTCATCGAGATAACCACCGCCGGGCTGGATGAGACCGCCGACAAGGATGACTTCGAATAGCGCGTCGGCATATTTGAGGAACTCGAGCGTGGATCCGGCCTGGATGAGTTTGTTGGTAAATGCGTCGAAATCGCCCGCGGGAACAGTTTCAAGGTATTTGTATAGCTGGTCAATGAACACTGGAAGAAATGAGAGGGAATCGACGGAGGCGACGAAGACATACCGGTTGGTTCGTGTTTCGCCTGGGCCTTGACCGTGCGTTTTCTCGCTTTAATACGGACACCCTGCAGCGAAGGCTTGGGAGCGTTTGATGGCTGAGACATCCACTGGTTTCACGACAACCGAATCTGCAGAAACCGGGAGAAAAATAGTTTTGTCGACGGTGGAAGACGACAGAGGCGAAATCTGAACGATCAAATCAGGCGTCCAAACTGGGCACTGTACGTCACGGCTCATTATGGTCAGACGAGCACTGCCACAGCACTGGTGTTCGGCGCCTGGTTGCCTGAGAAGCGGTTAGACAAGTACCACCACTGCGTATTTCTGCCTGAATCATCTTCATCCCCTCCGCATTCACACGATATCGTAACGAGCAGTGCCGCGGCTGTAGCCTACTGGTTGTATAGCGCCACAAGTAATTCACTGTAAGTTCTGCGCGTTTCACTGCCCCAATCATCCATCTCTGACAGCGCATGTCCGCTATCGAATCACTCAGTCACCTGCGTCCATCTCTGCCGTGCTAATACCAAGCTGTGCGCTGTTAACCCTACACTGCCTCAGCTCGCTCTTAACAGCAGTATCTGGTAAGATATCAAGCCGTCCAATTCCTTACTGTCACCCAATGGTTGTTTCTTACTTACCCCCAGCGCCCCAACATTATATGACCCACGATTTCACTAAGTGCGCCTTTCTGACGGTTCAATTAATTCCATCTGACGAGAACCTCGATAGACGCGGTTCGAATGCCGTTTCTCAGCCTATGACGGTCGCCGATGGCGTCAATACCTTTGGCGTACGCATCCCTCTCGATCCATCCCGCGGTTGCAGCCGACTTATTTATTACCCCAGATCTTGAACCAGCGACCTTCTACCCCCATGTCCTACCAAATTGGCGTCTACGAAGAACAGGGCTGTCGCCCAACGATGGAGGATACACATGCCTTCATTGTGGATCTCGATGGCGTTCGGGGTCAGGGCTACTTCGGCGTCTTTGATGGACATGGAAACAAAGAGGTGGCAGAGTGGTGTGGCTCTCATTTTCAGGATGTGTGTCCCCACCCATTGACCCATTGACCATCATCCATAACCCATCACAGCACTTTCTTTCCGCCATTCACAAGGATCGTAACCGGGGAGCTGAGGAAATCCTGAGCGACGCATTCAAGAGCGCGGACGATGCGCTTCAAGAGCTTTCTGAGAAGTCTGACAAGGTAGCAGAGTCGGGATCCACTGCGGTTGTCGCATTCCTGAGAATGGAAGATGCAAACGGAAAGCAAGCTGTGTTCGCACCCTCACCACAAGACAAGCCACCGGTCTCTCCGCCTGCCTCGGCCAGACCGGTGCTCTATTGCGCTAACGCCGGCGATGCGCGCGCAGTCATCTCGCGCAAAGGCCGCGCTCAACGACTCACTCAGGACCACAAAGCCACCGACAAAGATGAGCAGAGCCGTATTCGCAACGCAGGAGGGATCGTCTTCCGGGGCCGCGTCTTTGGAACCTTGGCCATCTCTCGCAGTCTTGGAGACCACCTCTCTTACGAGGGCCTTCACCTCAAAGAGCTCGTCATAGGCACTCCATTTGTCTCCCGCACACCGTTGGAGGACAGTGACGAATTTTGCATCATCGCCTGCGACGGGGTACGTGGCGCGCTCCATTTTCCCTCACGTCCTGACCAGAGCCAAATCCAATTCTTTAGCTGTGGGACGAAGTATCAGATCAAGAAGCGGTGGATGCGATAAAAGATATCAAGTCTGCCCAGGAGGCAAGCGAATTGCTTGTTGCCCTCGCGCTTGAGAAGGGCTCGACAGACAACTGCACGGTGATGGTCGTCCGCTTCAAAGATTTCCTGTCTCCAGCGCAGCTCGCTATCCAGGCTGCACAAGATTACCTCGCCCTCAGCACTATAGCTTGATAATATCTGCTCTAATGCGCCTCGGATCACGGCACAAGCATAGTTCACTTGGAAGCCACCCTGGCGTATCTTAGCGTAATCCGCAAATTTATTTGGGACTCTGGGTCATGGCGAATGCCATTGCGCGTCTCTGTAATGGTAACTTTGTATATATATGTAACAACAATGGTTCACAGTGATGCTCAATAATCAGACTCTTATCATATGGAAAGTTGTACCATGCTGTAACAGGCAGAGACATTGCAATTAAACAGTGTTGTCAATGCCAGTGAATGGGATGCTATTCAACATCAGAGAGCTAAATACTGCATCATGTGATGGACCCACAGTCTTGATACCAGGAAACCAGAACGCTCTACACCTACAGAAGCTCACATAGCCCTCAATCCGTGGAGGAACATAACACGACTTATGAAGAGCGGCCACCCAGAGCTGTTTCTTCAACTACACAAACAACGTTCACCAGTAGCGTGAATTGATCAACCACTCTACCTCAAGAGTCCTGGTTTTGAGTTCGAGGTGCCAGATGAGGCCTTGAGGGCGGGCTCAAGTGAACCTCGTAGCTACAGAATCCCGTCGAGATACTGAAGACGGCTAGGGAGCCTCGCCGAGGATATTGCCCATCTGAATTCGAGCCACTCACAGCAATCATTGGACCTACATAGACTAGACCCTGCACAGATGGCCGAGAAAGGATAGCGTCGAACGTCTAGTGAGAATTCATTTACGGTCGTCATGGCGCTACAGCCAACGAACTGGGTTTAGGTGAGGTTGAGACCTCTCAAGACTTGCCAACGCCGTCCACATTCACGACCAATGCACTGAAGTGAATGTCAATGTGGCCAGACACAGTCGCATTTCGAGGAGGGCCAAGAGGTGGATATTGTGTTACTGCGTCAATACTCTGCACGAGGCGGCGTCCACTTATAATGGCGCTACAAATTGGCTACAAGACTGTCGCGGTGGCGGGGCGCATCGTGGGGTATCTGCCCATGCGGGGATCCTCCGAACGTCCACACTAACAAAGTGCTTGGCGGTTTTACTCGCTTCCGCCGAGGCCAGAGGCATGGT
The DNA here is from genome assembly GCA_000934385.1 of Cylindrobasidium torrendii FP15055 ss-10. NCBI lineage: Eukaryota > Fungi > Basidiomycota > Agaricomycetes > Agaricales > Physalacriaceae > Cylindrobasidium > Cylindrobasidium torrendii. Next base: position 7,364 of record KN880684.1, read on the forward strand.
GCGGCGGGCGTCGAGGCTGCGGGCGCGAGCTCTCTGGAAATCCGAAAGCCAAAAAATCAATGAGAAATGCAGGGTCGATGCCGAAAGGCCGTTTCCATGTCGCGTGTCATTTGCCTATAGCCTTTTCGTCGCGACGGGCCATCATCGATCCAATAACGCTGCTTACACAATGACCGCAACTCAATCACCAACGCCCACCACTCCAATGGCGGCCACAGCCACAACGACGTCGACGACCCCTGCGCAAGTAGGCCATATGCCCAAGATCAGCACCGACATGGACTCAGACTCAAAGGCTGTAGGTTTCGAGTCTCTTTCCGGTTAGCAACCAAGCCGACGCGAATTTGTTTTTCAGATGAACCCCCGACCACTCAGTTTGCCCAAGGCCCCATCCTTCACTGTTGGCATTTCCGAAGACAAGGGAGTGCGACGGACGATGGAGGACGCGCACACACTTGTCAGTGACTTTGACAACGTCCGTGGCCAAGGCTTCTTCGCTGTGTTTGACGGTCACGCCGGGAAGCACGCCGCAGAGTGGTGTGGGCAGCACTTTCATGAGGTACGCATCTGCTACTCCGCTGTGACTGCGGTGTCCAATCAATCCGTTCTGTAGTCGCTCCTCAAATGTCTGCGCAACTCTCCCGATCTACCCATCCCCGACGTATTGAATGAAGCATTTCACGCGGTGGACGCCAATCTCTCGCGAATATGTGAAGAATCAGAAGGAAAAATCCATTCTGGATGTACGGCCGTGACGGCTTTCCTGCGGTTCGAGGAAGCGGACGGCAAGCAAGCCTTCCGCTCACATCTTTCCCCTCTGGAGACCCCACACTCTGAACGCAACATCTCTCTCGGTCAAGAACCTGGCGAGGGCGATGACAGCAGTGGCATCGAAAGCGGTCCTGATAACGACTCCAAGCCGAGGAAGAAGAAAACGTCGCGCTTCAAGAAGGCCATGCGATCCCTCGGCAGTTTGTCTCCCAAATCATCAAATCCAAACCTCGCGCGCAAGAGCAGTCCGCCTGCCGGCCCTCCTGCGCCGCTCATCACGCCGCCACCGGGCACGAAGCGTGTGCTCTATTCTGCTAATGTGGGCGACGCACGCGGCGTCTTGTGTCGTGGAGGCAAGGCCATCCGTCTCACATACGATCACAAAGGCTCCGACAAGCAGGAGGCAAAGCGCATAACAGACGCCGGTGGGTTCGTGATGAGTGGTCGTGTGAACGGCGTACTCGCTGTGACCAGAAGTCTGGGCGACTCGTCCATGAAGGAATTCGTCGTCGGAGCGCCGTACACCACAGAAACAGAGTTGTGCGACGAGGATGAGTTCTTGATATTGGCCTGCGATGGGGTGAGTATCCATCTTCTTTCTATGTGTTGCACATTGGCTCATTGAGGATCAGCTCTGGGATGTCTCGACGGACCAAGCGGCTGTCGACCTGATCCGTGACATGAACGACGCGCAGTATGCAAGCCAAAAGTTGCTCAAGTACGCTTTGTCACATCATGTACGTCCGGTGTATGCGATACCGTTCTCCCTGTCGCTGACCTCCCCATGCCAGACTTCGGACAACGTTACGGTGTGCGTAGTCATCTTCAAGAACAGCGGGCCCCCCAAGTCTGCATGAGAACCACCCTCTCTTTCTGGGCAATAGAGATTCGGTCTGGAATCGGTATCGGCATTAGAATTTGAGGACGAAAATGACATGGACAACTTATTTGTACTTTTAGCAATCGGGCTTTCTCTCTCGTCGGTCAAGGCTAATTGGGCTCGGTACATGTATCGTAAAGTGTAGGCAGACGGTAGTCGACAATGGTATGGAGTGCTACATTACGCGTTGAAATGAATCGGATTTGAAGACTGGTTTCTTCTTGGTTTCTTGTGGAGGCAGTGGACCCATGGCAGTGGTATTTGGCATTTCGAAGATGGCAATATTTGCGTACTATAGAGAAGAAAGTGGCCTGGTCTGAGCACCAACAATGTTTACCACGTTCGTTGGATTGGGACCGCACTCACGAAGTCTTTTTAGTCCTATGTATCATGACCGCGATGGTTCATGCAGAGTACTGAGTGCCTATGTAACATTTGAGAGGACTTTGACTTTCGTGAACATGCAATTTCGGATGCTGGTCTGGGAAGATAGGTCGAAGCAAGCATCAAATGCGGCTTCTCTCAGTGTGAGTGATTGATGGATAAATGGCACTGTGCACCTGCTTCTCGACTACGGAAGGCCTGTTCGGGCCATACTGCGTGAGTGAACTTGGAAGAGTAGTTGGTGGGTTTGGTGTGCGATTCCTTTGCCAGCGAGCATCGTTTGCTATATAGTAATCTCTGTGGGCTGACTCGTCAACTTGTCTGACCTAAGTTGGAGCTTGCTTGAGCTTGAGGCCTCAGTAGCCTCTGGTTCTTCGGGAACTTCAGTAAACCTCAATCTGCTGGCATCAGGCAGGCGTAAGTTGGCGTGTTGGTGGGATGGCCGAAATTGGCATTGAATCAACGGAGTTGACCACTGTTGCATCAGGGCACGGCCTCAATGTTCCCCGTGCGGCGTGCACTCGAAGGGATAATATTCCAAATTTCGTCGGGGACCGCCGCTCTGGTAGACAGCGACCAATGAGGTTGGCATATCACTTCGCTCATTGGACGTTGATGGAAAGGAACATGTTCGCGCCGACTTGCGCTCCCTGTGCCTCGTATCCGCATGTTTCCCTTTTACTAAAACTTTTAGCGTACACTCTTTGGGTTCAGGAGAAGCCAATGCACAATGTGCAACGGGATTGGTCTGGAGAATTGACTGAAGGCAGCCATTGATTGGCTGAAATTGAGAAAGCCTCGGTGGGCTCAAAGGCTCAGTATGCCTTTGCCCAGTGAATTGAGGTTGAGCGCTTGTACGGCCAAGAGCTCATTTCGGCTTGCATGAGCAAGAGAGAAAGAGTCCCCATAGAGATCAGATGAGCCGTCAGAAATTCAAAGATGGCGAAAAAATTGGCATGGCTCGCCGATTAGGCCGAACCACGAAGCAGACCGGAGTATCGCCCAAAACAATGGGACGTTGCAACCGATACAAAAGCGTGCTTGGAAGGCTACCATCACCTTTCACCCCCCTCACCTTTTCGTTTTTCTTCCCGTGCGTGTCGCTCACCGTCGCGCGCGCCGTCGTCGCTCATTTATCTTTCTATCCAGCCTTTCTCTTTTTTTTGGGTTTGCCAGGTTGCACCCACTGGTCATCACACTCTTTCGTTTTAGTATATTAGCAGGTCTTATCGTCTCTTAACTGTAACAGAATGCTTTACTCTACGGTATCCGTTTTGGCACTGGCTGCATCTGCGTACGCGGCACCCGCACGTGTATATGGCAAACGCGCTGCACAGGATGTGCTCGTTTTCCGTGAGTATATCTCGTTTGTTATCAATTTGGGTTTGCTCATCATGACAACAGAATTCGCGGACGTCTTGGAACAGCTAGAGACTCAATTCTACTCTGCTGCACTGGGCAAGTTCCAGGAAGCCGATTTCACGAAGGCGGGATTCGCGGCAGCTTCAATCGCGACGGAACTCTTCCAGGGCATCCAACAGGACGAAGCGGCACACTCACAGGCGCTCCAGGTGCGTTATGCGCCCACTGTATTGACCGCGTCCTCACATCGTCCTTAGGCCGCACTCAAGGCCATGGGCGCCGAGCCAAAGACTGACTGCCAATTCAACTTTGACTTTGCCCTTGGAGATGTTGCAACGATGGCTGCGACGGCACGTGTCGTTGAGAACGTCGGTGTCGGCGCCTACCTCGGTGGAGCCACCCTGATCACCGACCCGGTTCTCCTCGACGCTGCTGGCGGTATCCTTACCATCGAAGCTCGCCACCAGACCATCTTAAACGTCCTTTCCGGTACCGGATCTGCTATCCCACAAGCATTCGATATCCCGCTCACCCCCTCGGACGTGCTTGCAATGGCTTCTCCCTTCTTCTCCAGTGCCTGCGATCTCGGCATACCAGGTATGTGGTTTGCTTGTTTCCTTCCATCTTTGATTTCTGATCGCGTTTCCAGCATCCACGTCGCTCACTCTTACCAACTCGGGAACCGTTGCCCCTGGTACCCTCCTCACATTCTCCTCGTCCGCAATCAATGATACCACCCCGGCCGATGTAAGCTGGACGCATCCATTTATCCATATTCACTCTAATCTTTTCCGCAGGGCCTGTTCTGCAACATGATGGTCGGTGGCGCTGCCAACTCTATCAATCTGCCAATGGGCGAGTGTGTGGTTCCCGAAGGGATCAACGGCCCTGTCGCTCTCTGGATCACCTCCGACAGCCAGCCGCTCATCAACAACGTCCGTGACCGTGCCACCAACAAGCAAATCGCTGGTCCCACGATTGCATACATCGATACCAAGCCCCAGTTCATCGGTCAACTCGCGCGTATGGGTGTCGCCACTGCTACCCAAACCGACTCGGCAAGTGTTTCGACTACAACCATTTCCAATGACCAGGCCTCATCTATTCTTCAGAGTGCCTCCTCCGCGCCGACAGGTAACGCTGGTTCATCTGGAGGTGCGGTGAGCAAAGCTGTCACTGGCAATGCCGCCCTCTCCGTCGTTGGCTTCACGACCATTCCCTTCTCCGCTGCGCCAACTGCCGCATTCGCAGCAACTTCCGCCGCATCTGCAGAGCCCACAGGTGATGCGGGTGCAGCTGACTATGGCGCTGACGGCGCGGGTAGCGACAGCTACGCCGCAGCCCCCTCTGAGACTTGGGCGTAAAGAGAAATGGAATGGAGGCGACGATGAGATGACTTGTTTATGGTGCCCAGGACATTTTGGACTTCGGTTGCTTGCTTCGTGGACTTTGTATGCTCGATTGGACTGTTTCTCTACCTCTACATACCGCATTTCTTCTTACAGTTACCCCAGACCTTGCTTATACTGACATGCTTGACTGTGTCTCGCCCTTTTTTTCTCGAAAATGCGAGGGGATGATGTATTGACATGGCGGAGGTTGAAGCTTGTCAAATGCAAGTGTAGATGTACCTAAGGCTTCAAGCTTCAAGCTTCAAGCTTTAAGCTTCAAGGATGATTCAGATAAGGTTGACGTTGGGGCCGGTCGAGTTAGTCCTGTAACCGATCGTTCTACACGGCTACGCGAGGTAGAAGGAAAGCGATCGACAACGCTCATTGTCTTCCTCATTTGGCAGTCCTTGATCCGGAGGGAATGTTTCCTAGCAAGCAATTATGTTAAGTTTCTCGATGAAAGGTGCTCTACTACGGGCGTACTAGGAAACTTGAGGAAGTCAACACAACTCACAGTATTCCAGCATACAAAACTACCCGTATTTGAGATTTTCCCAAGTTCACTTCACCTTCGATGAACATGATCATCAGTTTCGCTACAAGGCCATTTTCTGAAGGACTTGACCTCGAACCAACAAGTTTGTGTCCGTATTTTCCACGCCGCATATCCAGCAATGAACAAGTTGGATCCAAGATATACACGACAGCAAGACAATTATTTACTTTACACATGAGACAAATTAAAAGCATCCAGCATCTATATACCCCGTAGCACATTTAGTACCTTCTGTAACGTCTCCATATCCAAGCCTCCTTGAGTCAGTAACGCAGCACCCAACGAATCCTTCATTGCTTCTTGCTTGCCCTTCACATTCAGTGTTATCGACCGCACGGCGTTTTCTATACGCCCGGCCATCGAATCCAGGAGTAGCATCATCTCCCTGCCGCTCATGTTCTCCCGCATCTCAGGAAGCAACAGCGATGGGTTCCCACAGAGGAACTTGGACTGCCTGCCAACCTGCTCCCCGTCAAGAATGCCCGAGTCCCGCACCCTGCCGTCCCTCTCTTTCGGAGTGTCCTCCTCAGATTTGAAGATGCGCGATGTCGCAAGTGCCTCCAGCCGCAGACAGAGTGTTCCCAACTGCCGCATCTGCTCGATGCTGAACTGGACACGGGCATTGGCGGGCTTCGCGCGAACCTCCTTGCGTCCAGCTAGCTCCTCGGGATAGATTGTCGACAGGTGTAGTGTCGTTTCCAAACCCTTCAGCTTGACCTGCCCCACTGGCACGACAACAATCCCGATTCTCCGTACCGCTTCCACTGCCTCCGCCAGATGTGGGTCTGTGAGATGGTCCAGGTCTGCTCCGTCCGTTCCAATAGCTTTGAATTCTTGAAGCTCTTTGAGCACATCCGAGCTGACTTGGATTTGACCACCGGAAGCCGACTGCTCGATGCGCGCGACGCGGTTCACCATCGGTCCATAGTAGTCCATCCTGCGCGTTACGGGATCCATCTCGCAAATAGGCTCTCCACAATGCACGCCCATCCGGATTGACATTCCTCGTGCGATCAGGATGCCATTGTTGTCATACACAGGCTTGCCATCATCACATTCCAGCAGTTCCAGCGGCCACTCCGTCTTGAGCAACTCTTGCTGAATCGTCATGCACCACCACATCGCTGCAACCGCCGTCTGGAAAGAAATCACAAACGCGTCACCTTCTGTCTTCACCTCATACCCACCACACAATCGCAGGTGCCGCCGCAATAGCTTGTGGTGTTGCGCCAGTGCACTTTGCATGCCAGGGTTCAGCTCCCAGAGGCCGGTGGAATTGACAATGTCGGTGAAGACCATCGTAATATGGCCAGTCGGTGCTGGCACCTCCGCGCCAAGACGCGTGATGGCAACATCCAGCGTATCATCCGCCCGTCTCCTCCTCCGATTGATGTGTTGCAATGGGTCAGGCAAAGGTTGCGCGGCCTTGAACAAGTCGCCCACAGAAATAATCATAATCATCGTGCTGCCATCCGCGCCATAGCTCATCGCAAAGTCTCGCAACTTCTGCGCCGCAATCATTGGGTCGTCCCGTTCCCCACGAGCAATATCGACGGCCGTCTGATGGCTAACATAGTCCCAGAGCCCTCGGTTTGCCATGATCACAAATTCATCGAGTTCGCCGAGGTCCCAAACCTGTACGGCCGGGCGTGCAATGAGAGAAAACAAGTGGAAGAACCCAAATGATCTGGACAGATCAATCTCGTCGTTCACGAGCCCTGGCGGTGATATCCAGCCCTCCGTCAATCGAATCCGCTCCATCTCATCGCGGTCGTACGGGTCATGCTTTGTGGAGAGAGAGTGAGCTTTGCCACTGCGCGAAACAACAGCGAGGATGTTGCCTGCGTTGGCGCAATAGAGCTTCTTGCCAGCAATGTAGAGAATGAGACCGGATGCACCACTGCGCGACTGTAGGGTCTGTTCAGCAGCAGATGGTCGTGCAGCGCCAGAGGCAGTGGAGCCCTTGCGGACGGGAACAGCGTAGAGGTTGTCGTGGAGTTCGTGGTTGAGTCGTAGGAACGCGCGGCGCAAGGCGTCGGGAACACCCTCGTCATATCGCAAGGACGTGAGATGCGATAGGAAGACATCGACAAATCTGTCGTGCAAGTGCTTCGCTAGGCGATTGGACATGCTGCCATTGGATAAGGCCCGTGGTGGATGAGCCCGACCAAACATGCCAAACACCATCTCGCCTGGACGACCGGGAAACTCATGCACAAGATCCAACATATTGAGATGCTCGTTCCGACCCATGGTATCTGCGATGCCATAGCCCATACCGCTGACTGTCGATGTACGCACGCGACGGTCGTCGTTTTCGTCTGGGATATCTACGCCAATGCCAGCGGTGGTCACATCCATGAGGCCAAGAACGCGAAGGTGTGCAAGATCCGTAAAGCCAGCGAGTGACTGTCGTGCATCTCCTTTGTTGAAGAATTCCCGGGTGTCCGACTTGATCTGGAGGCGCTTGTTCCCTGACATGTTCAGGTACTTGAGATTCTTGTTGAAGTTCCTACAATGTAACGATCGTAAGAAATCAATACCGGAAGATAAAAGAAGAACGTACCAATTCCAATCATACTCCCAGTTATTGATGTTATACCTCAACAAGTTGCTTCCCACATCCAGCACGGTTAATGATTTCACCTTCCCCAACTCGTGCGGCAGTGTCTGTAGCTTGTTTCCGTTGAGGAAGAGGACAGACAAGCTAGTCATTCTCGCCAAATGATCTCCTGGTAGTGCAGTCAACTCATTCCCGCTGAGATATAGCTCCTCCAATTTCGGAAAATACTTGAAGAACGACGGACTGAGTTCCTGCAGATGGTTGAACGACAGGTTCAGAACACGCAGGCCCTCGAGGACGAGTAGCGGCGATAGCACATCATCCGAGAATTTGTTCTCGCCAAGATAGAGTTTCTCCAGCGAGTAGGCGAGCGGTGGCCTCTGCCTCCCCGTCTGACTTGACGCTGAGCCCTTCCTCTCCACCCGGATGCTCAAGTCACCAACCGACCCTGCGCGCATCGACGGCGGTACCTTCCACATCGTAAGTAAATTTGAGGTGAAGTTCACTTTGAGCAACGAGGCACACTCCCATAGAGAGTCTGGTAAATCCCTCAAGCGATTGTTGTGTGCATCCAATGTCTCCAGTTTCTGCAGCAACCCTATAGTGCCCGGAAGGGTCTCGATTTGATTGTCCGAGCAGATAAGCGTCTCTAGCCATCTCAGCTCTCCCAGAGAATCTGGAAGGGCCTTGAGGTTGTTGTGGCTGAACTTGAGGGTACGAAGAGAGGTGAGTTGCGTGAAGATGTTGTCGTCAAAATGGGTAAGGCTCGTGTGCGAGAGTTCGAGGTATTGCAGGGAGTAGCCTGGAGCGTTGGGCGGCGGATGTGGAATAAGCGTGAACTTGCCCTTGCTGAGGTCGTTGCGCGACACATCGAGAGATTGCATATATGGATTTATCAGGACTTCCAAGGTCAGCAAGGCATTGTGGTCGGCGCTGAGCTTTTCCAAATGTGGCAGTGAGCAGACAACGGTGAGGTCTTCGATATGATTCCTCCTGCAGTCGAATTGGCGCAAGTTTGTCAAACGAGAGAACGCAGGGCTAATGACCACGATTTGATTGCTCACAACAATCAATCGTTCCAAGCAGCGCATTTTCGATATCTCCTCCGGGATTTCGGTGATTGAGTTGAAAGAGATGTCCACGTCCTTCAAAGTCTCGAGCTGGCATATCACTACCGGGAAGGACAAGAATTGGTTGTTCGACAGATTGAGCGTGCAGAGGCTGCGCAGACGCGGAAAGTACAATGGCAGATTCTCGAGTCGATTATTCTGGAGGAAGAGGTGGTGAAGGGTGGGAATGAGATGCAGCTGGGCATCGTCGAGCTCGCTAATCTTGTTACACGACAGGTCGAGGCGGTGGAGCGTATGGCTATGCCGCACACTGTTGGGCACCTTGCGCATCGCCATATGCGACAACCTGAGCTCGCGTAGGGTAGTGCAATCTTGGATGAAGTCGAGCGGAATCTCAAGCATGGGGTTTCGAGATAGGTAGAGAGATACAACAGAGTCGGCGTGCTTGTGCAAGTCGACCGGAATCGCGCGCAGTCCCTTAGAAGTGAGATCCACATATTCATAGTTGTCGAACACAATGTCCTTCTCCTAGCAATGGTTAACAACGAGTTCAATGCTGGAGAACTATGCTTACTGTCGTCCCCAGCACTTCACTCTTGTAGATGAACCGCAATAGGAAGGAGAGGCTCTCGCCGCCGAGCATGGAGGCTATGTCTGTCAGATCATAGCCAGCCTGCATCAACCGGTTCTTAACAATATCCGCCGGACGCTCGTTGGTATGCAACACACGTTCTGGTGACTGTTAGCACAGGCTTGGTATCCTCTTTATACTGCGTACCACGAGCACGATCCTTGAGGTATAATTTGTGTTTCTCTCTGTCTTCCCCGTGAAGTAGTTTCTGATTCAGTTTGGGTAGTAGACTTCCGACAGTAACGTTGGGGCCAACGCTGACAACATGGTAGGCATTGTCAGAGGTGTAAATGCGAATAGTGTAGACTCTTTCGCGGTCGGGGAAAGACATGCTCTTTTGCATCACCGTGCTCGCTGTCGAGCCCTTTGTTTTCGAGGAACCGCTGCGCTGATGAGGGTTCATACGTGGTGGGAGGGCAGCGTCGATGTCGTTATTTCGTAAAGAAGGGGTGCGACTGCTGAACGATGCAGCAGATGATGATGGTCGAGCGGTTGTCGATACGGTCATGGTATCGTTGGTGACAGTCGCGAAAGTCGCCTCTTCTGCACCACTTGAGTACTCCTGTTCGCTGAGGTTCTCTGTATCTGCTTGAACAGCCCAACTCTCTGGCGCAATCCAAGCTGGCTGGTTGGCGTCCTCTGACACGTTCGCTGGCCGCGAGAGAGGTATAGGGCTGGGCGCCGGGGGAACGGTTTTCGGCGAAATCTTGCGCTCTGTCGGTGCGTAACCCTGATGTTTAAGTGAAGTCATACGCGGCGGGAAGGACTTCAGGGTGAGCGGTTGGACCTTGAAAGGGTCTCTGAATTCTGGGATGCCCATGCTATGCGAGTGCATACTACTGTGGTCGGAGGACCCATGTCGCGAATGGGACCGTTGAGATGAGGCCGAGGTAGCCGGAAATGTGCTGGTGGCTGGCGACACTTGTGGCTCGGCATTATTCTCGCTGCGCCAAAGGGATGGGTCCACAATGCCATCGAGGTCCGACAAATTGGTGTCCAAGTGTAACTCTTCGTCCTTTGGTGGTGGCGTCGGTGGATGCGTATCTTCCTTCCGTTTGGAATGTTTCCGAATACGTTTGCTGGCCTGCTCCGCCTTCTGCGGAGGAGAAGGGCGTAGAGAGGGTGAAGGAGATCTGGCCACCGGTAGGAATGGAGCGTATGCGGAGTTGTCTGGTACGGGAGGAGGGCGCAGAGAAGGATGTTCAGCGCCGTCTGGTCGCAACGATGCTTTGGAACGATTTGGCCGCATAAAGTTGAAGACACCTGAACGCGATTTGCGGAGACTTGGTTGAACACCAAATTCAGACGGGCTATCCGTGTTCGTGCTAGAGAGGGACTCGGGAATGCTCAATGTGCTCTGTGTATCCGATCCAAGACGCCCGCGATGGCCCATGCTTGCGAAACTCCCTGGTCTGAACGAATTAAATGATGCTTTGTGTGCAAACCCAAAGCTGCGGGATTTAGGAGTGTGCGCTTGCGGTGTGGGCTAGGCATATTTAGTGTTATATTAGGGGATAGCTACTACACGCACAGGTTCTTCCCACGGCGCTATATCAACGTTCTTCGCGGACGGTAGGTCGATCTCCGGCATGATTGTGCTCTGACCTGTGCCGTCCACAACGTCGTATATGCGAAAGAGCTCAATCTCGGAGGACATGGTGGCAGAAGATGGGGTGGGAGTATTGGTGTCCGCACGCGAATGGCAACGAAAGCGGGCGCCTGAAAGGGAACAAATGCAAGTCCTGTCAAGGGGCCTTCATGCAGTCGTTCGGGTTTCTCGGAATATGTAACCGCCGGCGGAGGCGTCGTGTAAGGCCCGAGTATAGGTGAGGAAAGAAATCAAACGCTGCGGTGGTGGTGGCAGCAAGCTAACAAACTGAATTGAGACAAGTGATAGTGTCATGTCATGACCGATCTAGATATGTGCGCTTTGCCCAGTTTCTGGATTTAGTTCCGCCTCAATTTACAGGTTTATTTTCCGTTCTATTGTCTCTGTCGAAGCGTGGCATATTCCCAATGGCGGCGTTAATTTTTCTTGTAAAATGCAGCACTGCAAGCGCCATCTGTCAACTGTCGAGCCCGGGCCGACGGTCGCCCCAGCCTCAATGAAGTTCAAGGGAGGATGATTGCCTGCCGCACTTTTTGGTTTGATGCCCTCATAGCCCCTTCTCTATTGTGATGCCTGCAGCCTCTCCCTTAACTCAGAGGATGCATTTTCCGCATCATAAACATCCAAAGTTCAACCAACGTACTCCCCCTCGCAAGAACGAAAACAAAATGCCCTGGGTCGATCCAGACAGCAGCGACGAAGAAGACCTTCCGAGAAAAACTCCGCTCAACGTCAATGGCACCGCGGTCAATGGGAACGCAAAGCCAAAATCCAATGGTACCAGCTACAAGAAGCAGCGCATATCTTCTCCGATGAAGAACATCCCAGCAGACATTTGCGATCAGCGTACTGCTCTGCCAATCGCCTCAGGTATATTGAACGCTTGCCTCTCCTTGCTCTAAATTTCTTATAATTTACAGGAAGAGATGCCATTGTTGAGCAAATTCGCCAGAACGATGTTACGGTTCTCATCGGCGAGACGGGTTCGGGAAAAACTACTCGTATGGATGCCATATGACATTTCACCCGTTGCTTAACGTTGCGCAGAGGTCCCCCAATACCTACTCGAGTCGTCTGTTGCTGGCACAGGTCTCATCGCTGTCACACAACCGCGACGCGTCGCAGCGACTTCTCTCGCAGCCCGTGTCGCAACAGAGCAGGGCACCTCACTCGGCGGTGTGGTGGGCTATGCCGTCCGCTTCGACGAATCCACAGGCCCAGACACACGCATAAAGTTCATGACCGATGGTATGCTTGCCCGAGAGCTACTTTCCGACCCTCTTCTATCCAAGTACAGCGCTGTCGTTGTCGATGAAGCGCACGAACGGACTGTCACAACTGACATCCTACTTTCCAATCTCAAGGCCATCCAGAAAGAGCGAAACAACGCAAGTGGAAAAGGCAAAGAGAAAGCGAATCCATTGAAGATTGTCGTAATGAGCGCTACCCTCGATGCAGACAAGTTTGCAAAATTCTTCACAAAGTGCGCAATTAGCTCATTGCGGCTCAAATTTCTAAACCAGCGCAGTGCTAAGATTCTCTATGTCAAGGGAAGGCAACATCCTGTCAAGATATATTATTCCTCCATAGACCATCAGGACTATACCGATGCCGCCCTTGCAACCTTTTTTCAAATACATACAGATCAACCTGCTGGCGACGTCCTCATTTTCCTTCCAGGTTTGTCACTCCTATTCTTGGCGCTCATCTCTCATCTCTCCCTAGGACAGGAAGACATTGAGAGCTTACAAAATTCCATCGAGTCTCTTGCCCGTCGCCTTCCTGCGACTGCTATGGATGTACGGCTTTCTCTGTGCCACAGTCGCGCGGTCTGATCTCTTGCCACAGGTTCGCGTGTGCACCATGTACGCCGCCCAAGCCCCTGGCCAGAATTCCAAGGTGTTCGCACGCACCCCAGCGAATACTCGCAAATGTATATTGGCTACCAACATTGCAGAGACTTCCATCACTATCCCCGGTGTCAAGTACGTTATTGACACTGGGAAATGTAAAGAGAAGTGGTATCTCTCCAGTGGGACGACTGGTACGTTGTGCAATCTGTACCTCACCGTTTGCTAAATCTAGTGAGTAGGAATGAACACGCTCGTGACTAGGGACATCTCGCAATCTTCTGCAGCGCAACGCGCTGGTCGGGCTGGCCGTGAGGTATGGAGCACCGGTCGTTCATGGACTCAAACTTCGAACTTAAATCGCACAGGGACTTGGTCACTGTTACCGCCTCTATACAGAGGATGCATATGACCACTTGGCTGTCTCAGCGCAACCGGAAATCATGCGCTGTTCCCTAGCAAACCACTTCCTTGAGCTGCTCTGTATAGGCCAGAACATGGTTCATATGGACTTGATGGACAAACCGGATGCAGAGAAGTGTACGTTCCCTTCACCTGGGAGAGCAGCATCATATTGACAGGCAAACCAGTTCAAGCTGCGGCAAAGACACTTTTCCTGCTCGGCGCTCTCACTAACAAAATGGACATCACGCCAGTCGGTCGTCAAATGGTCAAGTTTCCACTCGAGCCTCATTATGCGCGCGCTGTTGTTGCCGCGCACGACCTGGGCTGTACCGCCGAGGTCCTGTCTATCGTCGCTCTCTTGTCTGCCTCCTCCAAACTCTTTGTCGATATCACCGAGCAGCGCGAGAACATCACCGAGATACGACGCAAGTTTCGGCATCCGACAGGGGACCATCTTACCGCTCTTAACGTCTGGAAGGCTTATGAGGATCTCAGCGGTGAGAGCGCGTCCGTGCGAAAGGAGTGGTGTCGAAAACATTTTGTGAATGAGCGTGCTTTGGGCGAGGCGAAGGATATCAGGGAGCAACTCAGGCAGGTCTGCAGGCGCGAGAAGATCGATCCGCTAGTGACATGCGGTGAGGACGATGAGAAGATTCTGCAGAGCCTGGGACACGGGCTTGTACAGAATGCCGCTTTCCTTCAACCGGATGGAAGTTACAAGCAAGTCGTTGGTGGTATCGTGAGTATTTTGAACAGCCCATTGGCGCAGTGCTGTGCTAACTGGGACCACAGATTGTCAAGATCCATCCAAGCTCGACGATGTTTGAGAAAAAAGTAGAGGCTATTGTGTACGATGAGTTGATTTATACAAACAACAAGTACGGCCGTGGTGTTTCATCAATACCCAAATACCTCTTTACAAAGATTGGGTCGTTGAATGTACGGTCGACGTAGACGTACATCCGTTTCAACGTTATGCAATTATGCTTAATTATGTTTTTGCTCTATGTTATCTGTGCTTCCCGCTTGATTCCTTTGAGAGACCCTCTCGAGAGTCGAGACCAAGACAAGGCTTGATACTAGAGAGGTGCCCGACTCGGTGCCACAGTGCCCCGAATCGTATCTATCAGAATTCCGGTATGCAATGTGTATGCCATGCATTGCGTATATATCTCGATGGTAAGCGGGAAACTCGATGAGACAATGGTATGAGCTTGGGTAGTGGACTCAGACACTTTGTGTGTACACTTAGTCAACTTCGATCATCTTCATTGTTACCACGTGTCTGCAAGTCCATTGTGATTTCGGATCCATCGCTATGTACATGTACATGTATGTATAAGGAGTACATATCTGTATGCAGGGCACCCAGCCTTAGGCCTCGATGGTGAACTTGTCGCTCGCATTGCCAGAATCTCCAAAGACTGTGAAAAGAAATAGAACACGTCAGAAGATACCAAGAAATGCAAATGTGTTGTACTCACGGACGACAAAGTAATCGTCACCCGCTTCGACCTCTGGGACTGTGATGGTGATAGCGCCATTGGCGGCCTTGAGGTCAAAGTGGTCGACAATGACATCTATACCATTGAAATGAGTTACCCCCAATTAGTCTGTCGATAACAAAGGAACGCACTGTAGAGGAAGTTCGTTCCCTTGCCTAGGACTACTTCTCCTCCGTTGGAGACGTTCTCGGGAGCATCGTCTGTAGCCCTTCAGAGCGCAGTGAGCAATGAAGAGCACAGAGTTGAAGCATTGCATACCAGGTAACTTCGACGGTCTGACCGACAGTCCAGACGGTTGCCGTCGTGGGGTTCGTGATGGTGGGCGTCCAGATATCGAGAGGGCCCACTGGCGTGGCGGACGCGAGGGAGAGGAGCATGGGAGTGACAGCAGCGAGAAGAGAGTACATCATGATGTTCTGCGATGGGAGAAGCTTTGGGCGTCAACTGTGGGATGCTGTGAGGAGTGTGCGCACACATCCCAACTCTTATATACTCTCTAAGGTGGTCGGAGCTTCTCCGAGTCGGTGAACATAGGCGAAATTCATTGAAGGACGGTGTTGAGTGCGGTCAAGCACTCGTTCTGTTTCCATTAACCGTGGTCTAAGTGCATTGCGCTTGAATCGAGGGACAGTGGGCTAACACCTCCGAAAGAGGGCATGCAAGGCCGTCGAGTCAATAGAAGAAACTGCTGACCACTGTATGAGTGAGCTCAGAAGAACTGATTATGGCGATGTTGTTTGAATACTAAGACGGGCATTGGCTTGCTCAAAGCATTTCGCAGTCATCGCGAATGACAGGATTTCTCATTGTCTAGTAGGGTATTTCCTTCCATCCGGTTTGTGATCTTTTGGTTTGTGTGTCTTTTCATCTGCATATACTACAACTCACTCTAGTCAGGGTGATGTAGTAATACAGGACAATCAGGACAGACCGAGAGCATTTAGGCTTGTCTGAATCGATCCTTTGTGATGTTACAACTATTCTTCCAACTTGAACTTGAGGCTTGTAAGACAAGGATGGGTTTTCCTCGATATTATCAGTGTGTAGAATATTTCCCGAACGCGGCCCATTTACCTTACATGCACGAACATGACCTTACTCCGAAGAAGGAAAGGAGTCGGGCGGGACTTCGGCCCGAGTTCCGATCAACTGAAATCATTAATTGGACGTTTCTTGTAACAAACTCTGATAGTACCAAGTCTGATAATGCGGGCTAGCATCTGGCTAGCATTGCCCGAATTTCTTCTCGGGATATCTGGGTCACACCGGGTTGCTCTTTCTTATCACAACATGCCCCAGTGTTGGACTTCTACTATCGACACCAGCCTGGTGCTTAGGAATGTATCGCAGCCGAGAGAAACCGCTGTGCAGCGCCGTCATAGGTTAAGTATAACCTGCTACTTATGTGATCCCAGAGCTTACATGGTTGACCGCCCTCGGATGAGCATGCTCAAAGCCCGACCCAAGTTGGCACGAACCCGACTTTTGATATATCCTCTCTCTCAGTCATGACACTGTTTCGCCTGAAAAGTCTACTATTCCTGTCTGCCGTGGCTCTTCCCCGCGCAACGCAGTGTAGACGCTCAACGCCGGCGAGGTCTTGGTGGTCATGCAGACGTTTTCACGGGCGCTGGCCATCATCCGCTTAACCGTGCGCTGCCGCAAGACTGCGCGCCCCTTTGCGATCTCACAGCAATTAACGGAGGTGCTTTGGGGATGTATCCAAGAATGAAACTGTCTTCGAGCTCAGGTAAGTTGTACGGCTAGGTTTATCATGTTTTCGTGTCGTGCTGTGATGACTCGTTACTTTTAGTTGGTGCTCTCAAATGCCCGTCGCTTGGAAGTTGTTATGACCTCACGTTCAGCGTCCGTGGTGAGCATGCGACGAAGACCTGCTACTATACGGCTGAATCCGATAGCTGACTGTCCTTTGCTAGTAACACTGGATATCCTGGGAAAATCGGATGGCTGGAAGCTTGGGGATGAACTATCCAAGCCGCGGTCGAATTTCGCAATGGTATCGGTAATGGTCCTTGTCGTCTACCATAACGCCATGAACCGGTCATGAATGCGTGTCTTCTGCCAGAGTGCCGTCGCATTTTTGGAAGACTTGCCAACGAGGTTGAGCATCGTTTCCGCATTTCGGCGAAGAGGGTTCGCATTCGGTTCTCGTTGAAGCTTCCTTGCGAGATGAACCTGGGAGAGGTCTTCATCTGCATGCTGGTACACTTGCCCTGAACGATTCGGGCAGACTCGGGGTGCATGAAGCTCCGGACGCGGCATTCACAGATTATGCGGGTGTTCTTTGCACTCAGCGGGGACGGCACAGGTGCGAATTGCAGACAGAGTTGATATACAGCATGACCATCCGGGTTGTACACAGGATAGCGAGCGAGAAGTAGTGGAGGAGAGCGGTAGAGCGATTTATATTGGCTAGTACGATTTCGTTGGCTTGGTACTATTGTCCAAGGCCGCAGAGGAGCCTGGCAAATCACCGGGAATGTGGGGTACTGCCCGGAGCCTCGAAATGAATTGTGGGGATGGAATCAGCGTTGAAGCAGCGCTGTGTGTGTGGCGGACTGCCGGCGCATCCGTGCACTTTCTGGCGGCCGTTCATGTGGACGAATGGAAATTGGATGATTGGCTGTCAGACGTTCAAAGTGGACAGATGGACGGGGACTGTGGGATGTTTGGAATTGGTTTTCTTGTTGAAACTATTAGACCATGATTGGGCGAGTCTGGACGAGCCGAAGGAGTGCCGAGGGTTATGTTTTGGACGACGAGGAGTCATGGGGACTGGCAAGGTGGAGATACGGTGACGTCGAGGACGCTTTTTTACATCCGAAAGAGGGTAAGAAACCAATGATAATTATTGGCTTGCAATCAGACATGGCAGGACGGATGGCCTTGGCTGGTGGCACGGAATGGAGGACATTCAGGAGCCAAAAAAAAACCAAGTCTAAGTATCTCTCCTACTGATTGAGGGGAAAGAAACCTCCCGGCGCCAGCCGTGCGGGGAAATTTCCTTTCAGGGCCCTCACGGAAGGGCGTGATTTTTGATTACCCGGCACAGCGGCTCAGATCAAACTCTGCAGACGACCACCATCATCTCACTCTCGAGGTCACGGCGACCATGAACCTCAAAGCACCGAAACTCGTCGCGAAGCCGTTACGGCGGTCGCTCTACACAGCGCCCAAGTTTTTCGATGTCGCACAGCCGCCAGCGACATCACCAACGCCGACGACCGCCCGCAATGGACGCGGCAAGCCAGAATTTGTGTCAGTGGGAGCAACGATGGTCACCCAAGGGCCATCGGAGCACTGGGGCTCGGGAGACATGCACGCTGGCGTCGCTCGACCCTGGGATAACCGCAGGGAGAATGCTAAAGGAGCCAGGAACGGGGTCATGCTCGACGTCGGTGGTTATGGAATCGCAAAGACAGGCAGTGGATCTGCGCGGGAAGACAACGGCGTTGCCCAAGTTGGAGAAGATGCCTACTTCGTGCGCAAGAATGCCATGGGTGTCGCAGACGGAGTAGGTGGTTGGGCCAAGAGTACCAAGGGCAAGGAGCGTGCTACAGAGCAGTCAGGAAGCGCAGTCTTTGCGCATCGTCTGATGTCTGGTGAGTACTACCTTGTGCTTCCCTGGCTACTCTGACCCAGCTGTAGCTGTCGCCGAGGAGGCAGATCTCATCCCCCCACCTCGGCCGTCAAATTTCCTCGGTATGCTCGATCCAAAGTGGGGCGCTCTCGAGGAACTCGAAGAGGCGATAGACGTGTTGAAAATGCTCGAGCATGCCTATTCAAAAGCGATAACTCCGCCGCCACCACCAGGTTCATCGACAGCGTTGGTTGCCGTACTCTCTCCGGCGCCACCTCCGTCACCATACTCGTTTTTGCTCCCCCCTCACATAGAAGCCGATTGTACCCTCAAGATTGCGCATGTCGGCGACTGCGTTGCTCTCCTCATTCGTGATTCGGACGTCGTTTTTCGTTCCCAGGAAATGTGGTGGGCTTTCAACACCCCGGTACAATTGGGTCCCAAAGCGCCTCTTTCGCCTACCACGGCACAGACATTCTCTGTGCCCGTATCCGAGGGAGATCTCCTCATTCTTGCTACCGACGGCTTGTCAGACAACCTTTGGGACGAGGACATCATGGACGAGGTCCACAAATGGAGGTCGACAGCGGATGGCGAGGACGGGGCGCTCGATGTGAATGTCCTTTCACAGGCACTATGTTCGCGCGCACGAAGTGTTGCCACGGATCCCAAGGCAGACACCCCCTTTGCACGCCGCGCGCGAGAAGAGGGCAAGCGTTTCTCCGGGGGCAAGAAGGACGACGTATCTGTCGTGGTTGCCCTCATTGCCCGGCCTGCGTCATGATCCTTCCTCCCCATGTCTCTTTCGCATTCATCCTCCCCGTCATACTATATTTATTATCTAAATCATCGCTGTCCACTCGTTAACCACATCACATCGGTCTTGGTTCCTCTGTTTTTTTCTTTATTACTCTACAAGCAAAGATGTATTACTCTGCCCTAGAGGCCTACAGACTCAAACCATGCATTTTCGTTGTTGGAGGACTTTCTCCTCTTTTTTTCTCTCCCTGGTGGACGTGCGTCACGAAGTCCGCCTTTCATCGAACTTTTTGGACCGAAGTGTGTTAGCTCCTTGTGTGACGTTCCGAGGAACATGGGAATCGGCACCCTGCTCTCTTCGATGCGGTAATGCATCTTCTTCATTGGAAAAAAATGCGGACGGACAACGGGAGTGAGAATTGAGTCATGCTTTATCGAAATCGATGGTAGGGAGCGTCACACGCGTCACGGGTAAGCAAAATGGGAACAAACAATGGCAGTGATTTGTAAGCGATGTGGATTTGCGATCGTCAATCAGGCGGTACTTAGAGTCTGCAAGCCAGTGGACAGTCGGGGCGATGAATTTTTGTTTCCGTGATGAACCATTAATGTCGAACACGCGTGCCCGTGCGGGGTGATACTTATACGAGGGAAAGTAGCTGGAAGAGTCATGTTGCACATGCTTGACTTGCTTCAACGTCTCGCAACGAGGCCGCATTCATACCGTGCGTTCGCAAAGTTGACGTATGGGTATATGTCAGGTCCATTCCATCACCACTGGCGCACGTACATGAATATAGGTCATGTACATTGCCTGTACAAACGGCTAACGTGCATAGCGTGCGCAGCGTGAAGGAGCACATAATTCGTCAACGTCTATTTCCACATCTCAACTTGATCCAGACATCGCAGCATTCGAGTTCAGTAAGCTTTTCAGTGATTGATGATATGTGTGAGTTATGCGATGTAAGATACTCAGCGCTATATAAGACGCGCCCGTCTATATACTGTAATACAACCCGATCCCAGAAGTGAGTCAATGTCAGTAAACCAAAAGATACAAATGATAGTCAAATCTACACATGCAAAGAGAAACATTTAAATACCCAGAAAAAGCGAGAAAAAGTCTGCGAGTTCACCGTGAAGTGAACTTTACGGGGTTTATGCTCAGTGTTTTGAGCGAGTGGATAAGTCCGTGTGTCTTGGCTGGGCTGCCGCTTTCGGGAGAGCTCTCTGGCGTGTGCACTGGGCTTAGCAAGTCGTCCGAGTCAGTGTCGGACTCCGACGAGCTATCGAGCGCGTCCTCCGCCCATGGGATCCCCTCGAATGCATCGTGCGTTATTTGTCGCGGCTTGTCGTGGCCGTCATTCTTAACTAGGCCGGGTCGTAAAGGTGGTACAGGGTCTGTCCAGAGGGTGTCCCAATCGACATGATCAAAGAAGGGATGGGCACGCAACGCAGACATGCTTAGGTCCTCGTCAGAGCAATCCCCTCCTCCGAGACGTCTATGGGGATCGTGAACCTGCGTCTTTGTCAGAAGGGCGAAATACAGTCGTAGGTCGAATAAGTACCAGCATCCTCTCCACTAGGTCGCGGCCATCAATATCAAAGCCTGCCGGGAAGACATAGTTCACATCTTTAACTTTCTCCATCACAAGGTAAACTGAGAACCCAGAGAAGGGATAGCGGCCCGCCAGCATATGGTAAATGACACAGCCAATTGACCATATATCAGAGCTGACATTGGACAATGTTGTCAATACGAAAAAGGGAAGAGGGTTTGTCAGCACACCTTCTGCTACTCTCGTTCTTTTCGATCTGCTCTGGAGCCATATACTGCGCCGTGCCCGCGAATTTGTCAGGCTCAACTGTATCCGCTGTTAGCTTTCATGGTAGGGGCTGGCAGGATACGCACGTTCACTGTGCTGAACAACAGCAGTTCCAAAGTCGGTAATCTTGATTCTGTTCTCCCCGTCGAGGAGGATATTCTCTGGTTTCAAGTCCCTATTGTCTCTGTGTTAGCTGCGGAAAAGCACTCCAGCCCGCAGATAGCGCACCTATGGATGATGCCCTTGCTATGCATGTAAGATACTGCGTCAATGATTTGGGCAGCGTAGTATCTACTACATGCTGGGCTAAGCGAACCCAAGTGTGCAATGAGGCCCTGCAACTCTCCATTCGGAGCCCAATCCAGGACAAAGTCTATGTGCGGCTGGGTGTTAGCTCGGCAACCTGCGGAAGCAACTGTGTACATACAGTAACACCAAGTGTCTTCAAAGAAATGATGGAGGTGTACAATCCCAGGGTGGCCGTCACCCAGCCGAGTGAGTGCTGCCTTCTCGATCCACACCGAGTTTGACTTGCGATTGCGTTCCAAGTTGTTGCGGTCCACCGCTTTCACGGCAAACTTGCGTGAGGTTCTGTAATGCATCGCCAACGATACCTGCGGGAAAAGGATAAGCATCCATGACGAAGGCGTGTATGTGATGACTGACGGTGGAAAAGGAGCCGCGTCCAAGAGTGCCGCCGACCGCAAAGTCATTCAGACGCGCAGGATCCGACCGAGAGCGCGAATTTCTGTGTTGCCGCCGGGGAGAGACGCTGCCGCCGAGCTCCTTGGTCAGGAATGATGGCGGCCGCTCGCGCCGTGCGGACGCAGGCAGCAGCGGACTGCGAGCCGTTCGCGGCCCTTCGTATTTCCGGCGCGCAAGGGCGCGCCGAGGCGAACTCGAGCTCACGGAATCTGATTCTCCGCCATCTGAGCTAGAGGAGGAGAAAACAGAAGCTTGCCGGCTGAGCTCGACAAGAGAAGGAGAAAATGCAGATTCAGGAGTGTTTGGAGAATTAGGACTTTGCATGGTCCTCACTGCGTATGGATGTTGATATGCACCCACGTTTGGTCGGTGCTTTATAACAAAATAAAGAGTGGCGGCAGCGGGCCTAGGCAGGGTACGAGGCCCTTTCGGATGAGATGGTGGGAGGAGGTCAAGGGAAGGGGTTCCGGTCGTCGTGTGCTCGGTCAAAGAGGCCTTTTTGATCGAAAACACGGTAGCAAATTCCACAAACTGCACGATCGCTCACCACGCTGAGCGCCGCAGTGACGCACACACAAACGTCTATATCGTGTCCAATATGGATCCACAATGGTCCAAATAAAACCCATAAGTGTGCCATTAAATTAAGTAAGTAAAATCCCAATTACAGTTCAAGTTAAAGCGAAACGAAATAGTGCGGTACGCCCATAGCATGAGATAGCACAAAAAGAATGCGTTCAAGGGAGCATCATATCAAGTCCGTGAGAGGCGCTCCGTTAGCCTCTTCACCCACGAGCCAGCAGTAACAGAGTCCGGAGCCGTAAATGAGACAGTCTTGGATGCCTGCAGTACAATCATGAGGACAACGACGGGGCGGGAAGAACGGCGCGGACGTACCGTAAGAACAACGACATCCCTGTCCCCTTTCGTGGCCACTGAGGAGATGACCCGGCCCGCGCTCTCCTTGTCGCTGGCGCCCCCAAGCAGATATTCTCCTTTCACGGTCACATCGTCCGGATGCCGACTTTCATATTTGACGAGCAGCAGACGCTTGTCAGTCAAGACAAGATGCCTCATCTTCTTTTTGGCTACCGGGGCGCTTGCAAGAGGCCGAAGTAATCGACTTGCACGCCGCCGGAGTGACGAGATTTCCACAGTCGATACGAAGGATGGTTTCTCGTTCGCAGGCAAGGACAGGAGCCTCCCACTATGGATTTTGTCAGAAGCGATGTCGTCAGGTAAGCAAGGCGACGTACAAGTCCACCGGCGGAGCATGGCCTTGAATCGGCGTAGGCGCATGCTTCCGTCCACGCTCCTCTTCCTCGATATGAAGAGCACGGAGCGCAGGATTCAGGCTATTAGGCGAAGGCTGAGCAATCGCAACTGAAACTGTCGGTAGACTGGTTTCCGACTTGGTTGGGTTCACCAACGCAGTAGGCGTACGCTTCGGTGTGTGACTGCCAGATTGACTTCTGGGCTGCATGACCAGCTCCCGGACTCCGCCCATGGATCCAATCTCGCCACCCGCGTGCTGAGAGAACGCCGACGGCCGAGAGAACAGGCCCTGGCCATTTTGGCTAGATGCCCACAGCAAGTCTTCTCCGCTCGACCGTACCCCGGCCTCCGAGGCATGGGTATCCCACATGTCATCGACAGCCCCCCAGTTATCGTCGGTCCCATTGGCGAGCGGATGTTCCTTCTTGACGAGCCCCGCCTCAAGAGCCGGCACAGGTCCATTCCAAAGGTCGGGCCACGATATCTGAGTAAAGAATGGATGGCTCCTCAAGGCCTGCATGTTACTATCGGCATCGTCGCCGGCGCCCAGACGCTGTTCAGGCTCGCGCACCTGTATACCAGAATATAGAGATGTTGGAAGACAACGGTAGGGACGCACCAAAAGTTTTGAGACGAGGCTTTGAGCTTGCTCATCGAAACCTTCGGGGAACTTGTACTCCACCTTTTTGACTTTTTCCATAATCAAGTAATTCGAGAGTCCTGCAAAAGCGAAGCGTCCCGCAATCATCTGGTAGACAATGGCACCGTAGGACCACAGATCCGAGCTGCGGGAGGTGTCAGACTAGTTGCAAGGGATGTGCAGGGTGAACAGCGGACCTCTTGCTACTTTCGTTCTTTGTGATAATTTCCGGTGCAATATACTGCGCGGTACCAGCGAATTTCTCGGGTTCCACTGACGAGAGGGGGCCAAGGGTTAACACCCTCAGCAACCAAACGGCGCGCCGCACGTACAGTCGCTGTTCAGGACTACTGCGGTCCCGAAATCAGTGAGCTTGATGCGCCAATTCTCGTCCAGCAACAGATTTTCGGGCTTGAGGTCTCTGAGAAGGCATTAGACAAGAAGACACTTTCACGCGACGATACTCGCCGATGAATAATACCGCGTTCATGAACGAAACCAACGGCGTCCAAAATCTGAGCGGCGTAATATCGACTGCACTCGAGGCTTAGGGACCCCAAACGCGATATCAGTGATTGCAGTTCGCCGTTCTGAGCCCATTCGAGCACGAAGTCTGTATAATGGTGAGCGGAGCAATCTACGAACCTCGTGGAACTTTTGGTTACAAAGACTCCATTGGTCGTGGAAGCTGAAGGCCATCTTGATAATCCCAGGATGGGTGAAATCCTGGCTAACACGCGAAAGAGCGGCGCGCTCGATGAAGACGGTGTTCGTCTTGTTATGACGTTTAAGATGTGCCTTGTCCACGATTTTGAGCGCGTACTTGTGCCGTTTTCTGAGATAGGTGGCAAGCATCACCTGAGGGAAAATTGTGAGCACACCATTAGAGACAGTTGCGCAGGTCACACACTGTTGAGTATGCCCCTTCGCCGAGTTCGCCGTGCGTCTCAAAATCCTCCATCGTAATGCCGCGCGTCCTGGAGGCAGCTCTCGAGCTATCGCGAGGCTTCGAATTGGTAGGACTGCGAGGTAGTTCCTCCCCGCCAACGCTGAGGTCGCGCGTTAAATATGATGGCGGGCGCGAGGCGCGCGGCGTGCCAGGCATCGGGCTGCTCGTCCTAGGTCCACTAAATGTGCGAATCGGTCGCGGCCGAGTTGGCGTCGTCAGCGTCCCTGGGTCCGCATCCTTCTCCGAGTTTCCATCATCCGAGCTGGATGTTGAAATGACCGAGGCGCGGCGGCTGAGGTCAGAAAGTGTATTTGGCGTCTCTGGCGGAGTCGGCGCTTGTAGCTGGGTTTTCAGCATTCAGGTTGCTTCAGCGTCCGGATCCCTCCTGGGGCGATTATTGGCGGAACTAGGCAAAACACAATGAAAGTTAGAGTTCAAGTTCGTGATCAGTGTGTTTCGATCAAGTTCCGGCACGCAACAATGACAAACATTTCCGTGGGAAATTCTGCCATTTTGGTCAAGCAAGCCATGGCTGCGGACTGGGTTTTTCTGGTGCGAAACCACTGGCAAAAAAGATGCCAAGTATAACTTACTAACAAGTCTTCCAGGAAGCAGCACTAATAGCTCCGTACACTTTGAGTCCTGTGGCCTAATGCACCCACCTAAGATGTTCACAGATATGATGCCATGTGTTGCTTCTTGGCTTCGTATTCGAATACTAGCGGTCTTCGCAAAGGTCGACGGGAACGGGAATTGACTAAAGTTGCCGACATCACGGTCACAGCCTTTCAACCTGATGTGTGAACTAAAATGGAGCTTGAAAGCAGCTAGCCGCTACTCCCAAGTCGGAGTCCAATTTCCAACGTTGTTCAACTACATTCTGTATTCGGGGTGGGGCCGTATTCATTGCTGTTCTACACCCACTAGCTCAATCAACGTTGAATCGACGGCATAGATGCATAAATTGCTAGAATACAAACGGTCTGCGAATAACTCGTACACATCTTCCAAAAACAATGGCTGCTTCCGCAGACTAACCATCATTCCCGAAACTCATTAGGTAAGAAAACAATGGAAACCCACATGGCACGGCGAAACCAGTACCGCCTCCCATCAATACCACGAAACGCAGGATCAACCTTTCGTCAAAGCTCCTACAGGGCAACCACCTTCTTCTCACGCTGCATTTCTACCGGCAGCTGCAGTGTGAATGGTGTGACCGCCTCACCGACCCCGCCTCTTCTCCTAGTATGCCCTCCAGGTTGTGCGAACATCCTCCTGCTTGGCGGTGATGTTTTCCTGTCGCCACCATGCACTACTGCTTGAACCCGGGTGTGCAATCGCTGATGGTGCGATGGGATTTCGAGGCTGGCCATTGATGGTGATTTCGACAGTCTATGGCGCAGTAGCAGTGCGTACACACTCAGAAGTAGGATGATGAAAGCGGTGACCCCCAAGGCGACGGATAGGCCAAGAACCACCCGTTGCTCGTAGTGCATCAGGTTAGTAGCGTCGGCGAGCAAAGTGTCGTTCGTGGGTTGCAGCCCGCTTGCCGTGATGGTCGTGGTAACAGCCCGCGTCAACGTGCGGTATTCTACTTCTGGAGACGTGCATGACAAGGCCTTGCTCGCGTAGGGTGGATCCTTTACTTTGAAAGTATTGCTTGTAGCTAATGCGCCTGTCATTGTCGCATTTTCGCTAATATGTAAGGGCCCGTTCGGCACCCGATATTCTTGCAGTATTCTAGCGATATTTTGGTCGATTTTGAGAATCGTGATTCTTGCGATATTCTGTGCAAGGCAC
>KN880685.1:0-33837 GCA_000934385.1 Cylindrobasidium torrendii FP15055 ss-10
CCGCCGTCCCTCAAGACATACCTTCAAGGGCGTCGTCCCCCTCGATACTTCCTCGCGTGGCCTTATGGTTTCGAGGATCTGGGTAGGCGCGGTGTCCAAGGTGTCCAAAACATCATCAACAA
This sequence comes from Cylindrobasidium torrendii FP15055 ss-10, assembly GCA_000934385.1. Lineage (NCBI taxonomy): Eukaryota > Fungi > Basidiomycota > Agaricomycetes > Agaricales > Physalacriaceae > Cylindrobasidium > Cylindrobasidium torrendii. The sequence goes on from KN880685.1 coordinate 123, forward strand.
AGCAGCAATAGAATGGTATGCGGAAACTCAACAGGAGTGTGTATTCTCCGTCTTATGGCACGAATTGGCTCTGACATACGTATACAGTCCTTCGCGTCCTCCTGGGCCTGATGAATTTTTTATCAAGTACAAACATGATGATGAGCCCTGTCTTTTTTTTGTGCGGATCACAGACAATGCCGACGAAAACAGACTGGCGTTTGCCCAGGACAAAGAGTACTTGGCGAAGATGCGAAAGCTGTTGCCTGAATTTGCAGAGGAAGAACTCATTTGGATTCGGGGTAGGATTCGGGTATAGGCAGTGCGTGAGAGAAGCGTAGTACCTCGGCACTACCGCTACCGCCTCGAACGATTTGACATTTGGCTACTACATATCTTTCTCTAAGGATACAGAATGGAAAAGAGATCAGAACCACTTGTTTGACTCATGTAGGTGCATTTACTAGTACTCAATACTCTTCGATACGCGGTCTAAACCAGATTTTCAACTCTATACCGTGTTCGGAAAACGCATGATGCAGCTCTTGCAGCTCGGGAGGTCGCTGTCCATCGCCGGATATGCTTGAATCCTCCATGTTGCTCGTATAAATATAGATGCCCCAGCTCCAAGGAGTTACATCAAGTTGTTGTTGACGATCGAAGTACGCCTCGCCTTCGAGGACGCCATTTAGTGCTGCTTGAACGCGATACAAGTCCGTTTCCACAACATGTAGGTCCCCGGGGACAAGTCGTGGAGGCGGAGATTCGGATAGCGTATCCAAAACCTCGTAGGGAGTGGGGCAGTCGTCCCAGCCAGATGGCATTGGGAACCGGTAATGCTCGAGCGATGGTGTGAGGCGAAGGAAGTCGGCAAACTCTGGGTTCATGTATTCGACGCGCCGGGCAATGAATGTCTTCAGATGGCAGCAAGACCGCTCGAAAAATTCGATATCTTCGTGTCTTGGCCATCCATCCGACTCTCCGATGTCCAGGTGGACGAGAGCGGGGAGGGTAAGGTAGGGTACGAGGGTTTCCCATCCTTCCCCGCCGAGACATAGCTCCTGGAGCTGGGTGTGCGTTACGGCGTCATCTTCGGTCTCGCTCCCCATGTATGGGAATACATTTTCTTCTGTTTTAAGAGAAACGAGGCCCTGGGAGTTGGACAAAAGTGTTAGGATATCCTCTGCGCTAAGTTCTTGGAGAAAGGCGTGGCTGAGGACGCGAGCGGTGGAGAAGGGAGGCCTGGGAGATCTAGCTGCAAGAATATTAGGGCTATTTTGTCGATGCGGCGTGCGAGTCGACGTACTGAGTGTCAAAAACAACCAGTCCTGTATGGTCTCGGGTGGGCAAAATTGTGAGAAGATGACTGTGTTCAAGAGGAGAGGCCTGGAAAACGGCTCCGCAAAAGGCAAATCCTGCCACAGAGGATAGATTCCGCTGAGCAAGTCTCGACATGTGATGACCAGCACAGAAGTGCGATCGATGAGGCGCCGTAGTCGCGAGAATATCTGTCCAGTTGCGTTCTCTCCATTATGCTCGATTCCAAGAAATAGGTGAAGATGAAGTGGATATGCCTTTGCTAGCGATACTCTGTCATCGAACATCCGCCAATGTTCTGCCTGTTGTTGCGCGTTTTTTCTCGGGGTTTTGTAGTAGAAGCCAATGTCATAATAATCAATCCAAACTTTCGATCTTTCCCGTGGGTAGACGCCCGGTTCGAACCTTGGGATACTAACAGCTGGCCCAAAAAGCGGGACCAAGCGCCAGAGTCGGGGTTCGGAGCGGGCCACGGCCGTCCATCGTCTACACACCGAGATAAGCACAACCTGAGGCCCTAGGATTTCGTTGTGCGACTCGAAGACTTTGGTATTCGGATGTTGGCCCGAGACTACGAGACGAGGTCCTCCGGGATGCGTGTCGGTGAACGCGGAAGGATAGCCAAAACTCCCCTGTTGCGAGATCTGGAGAAAATGGTCGAATATTTCAATGAGGAGTTCATCCGGGAATGTAAGAATGAGCGACGGTTTAGTTGAATCGTCGAGCTGCATTTGAGTGGCACAGAGCTGGTCAAAGGCACCTAGAGCGCGCTGAACGAAAGGTAAGTGCAAGCGCTAAGTGAAAGGTAGGTGCAAGCCATCCATGTTTGAAACGTGACCTTACTCACATTTTGTAAATTCGCCATGCTCGCTGGTTCTGAAAGAGTGAAGTAGCTGCTTATAGATACCACCTGATTAGCCGGCAATCACCGAGGCAAACAACCAAGGCCACACGTGCAACCAATACACAGTGAGCAGATCTGGTGTTCTACAAAGAACAGAAAGAAAGAAAGAAAGAAAGTCAGTCCTCTTGCAATTGCACAAACCGTTTCCGATGACTGCCTGGTCTGTATCCACTGATTCGAACGCATCCCGCAAAATTAGTGAAAGCATCCCCAGCGACATCAAAAATGCATACATATAGACGAAGCTAAGGATGATACATAAGGACTAAGAAATACATGAAGGGAAACCGAGGAAAACAACAAGGCATATAACGAGCGTATGTATCGTGGTCGTGGTCGTGGTATCGTCGAGTCTTCCAAATCCCAAATAGAAAAGAAAAATGAACAGCTCATATAAACAAGCTCTATGTGTGTGAAAACCTTTTTCGAGCGCGGACGCGGGTTGTGATGTTGGGAGGAATGCACTGCACTGCCTTATACGAACGCAACAGCAGCGCATCCTCCTCCATGCTGCACCGGGCCTCTGCTCATCTCCATGCCAATTTTATGCACCATTTGCATGCCCATTGGCTCGAAGGCCTGGCGCCACAGCTCCCTCCTCCTCCGCCCGGCGAAGATGTGTGCTGAGCGCTGACCTGTCTCTCCCTCGGGCCCAAACACAAAAATGCCGCCCTTCTCCTGCTCGAGCCAGGGCTTCTCCCCATACGCAAAGGCCAGCCACTTCTCCTGCATAGTCTCCCGGACCTTGGAGTATGTGCACTGTGACACGGATGGGCCTGACCAGATACTAGCGGAGGAAGTCATGGACACGTCCGAGGACGTCACAGTTGAGTCGTGGGAGTAGCTGCGTACAAGCGTGTCCGGGCGCATAGATGCTTGGAAGCGCGCCTCGAAGTCGACCTCCTTGAACATGACCTCATGCTTCGGCCCATGCGACTGCATCTCTTCAAAATCGCTCTCATCATCGCTGAACGAGTCGGGAAAAACGTCGAGGTCCATGCCGTCCACGCCGTCCGGTAGCATGACGTTGTCGAACAGATATGCCAAGTCAACGCCGTGGTGCGGCACACAGGCTCTGGGGCTCTCTTGGTCGAACACGTATCGCCAGAGACCGGTGCCGTGCCTGGCTACAGCACGAGCAAGGCATTCCGTAGGCCAAGATACTCTTGCATCCTGGATGAGGTCCAGAACACGCTCCTCGAGGTATTCCTGGTCGTCCGTGGCTTGAGAGATGTCGTAAGCACGCATAAGCGACATGCTGCGGGTCATGCTCTGGCAGACCGCCTTGAGGCGGCGAACGACGGCCGGTGCGTTCCAGGAAGACGCCTGCTGTGACCAGAGAAGGGCGTCGCCAGCACAATCACCGATAATGAGCGGTTGAAGGCGGCCGGGCTGTGTGTGATGAGGAAGGAAATGGCCATGATGTTTGCTCTCCGGCTTGAAGAATTCTCTCCAGTCACTCCTCCACCAACGACCGTCGTCCACTACTCTCATAACCTGCCCAAATTTCGCTAGGATGTCCGCTGGCACGGCACGCAGGTCGTCGATGCTTTTGTGTGCGCCTGGTCCAAACGAAGAGTGAATGCCCAGCGCAGAAAGAACCTTGCTGATCCTCGAGCCAGCCTCTGCGACTGACGGTACATTGGTATCAAGGATGGCGCTCTGGACAATGGCACGACGGAAGAGTGGTGCTGCAATCCCATGCATGCCTTGCACTGACTGGTGAATGTCGACAGGCCCATTGCCGCGAGCGTTTGCGGCGGAAAGATAGTGTGCAACGACGTCCGCTGCTCCTGTTCCAGAGCCCATAAGAGTGACATTCTTTGGGTCACCGCCAAAGTCTGCGATGAACCACTGCAGCCATTCGAGCGCCACGCGCTGATCTTTTAATCCTGGCGAAAGTTGTGAGCATGCAGACTCAAAAGCAAGATAGCGGGACAAACCATAGTTCCCGACGCCGTCTTCGCCGTGCGCCTTGTTGTCGTCGCGCAGAGCTTGAGAAGCGGCGAATCCAAACAAACCGAGCCGGAAGCTAAGATCCGAGATGAGCACCCACACCTCGCACAGAAGAGTGGAATACGTACTTGAGGGTGACCACGATGACTGGCTTTCCAATGACTACGCTGTGACGAACGAATGCGCCAGCGTCTGTGACCCAGCTAGAGCCTGAGCCACGGTCGGAGCCACTATTGAAGATGGTCAGTAACAGCGTCATGAGCAACAAAGGCAATACGAGGCAAAGTTCAAGCTCAGGTGCCGAATCGCATCTGACAAGCGCGGTAAGAAAATGAATGCTCACCCGTGCAGCCACACCATCACGGGAAGGCTCTCCGCATACGCAGGAACCGTAATATTGAGATTCAAACATTCAAACTCATTCTGCTTGAACGGTTGCTTGTACGCGTCCAAGTAGTCGGCCATCACAGCTGCAGCAGGGTCCGTAGAAAACAGAGACTCGTCAAATGTTTGTCCGAACGGCCCTTGAGGCTGAGGACAAATAGGTCTGCAATGCTTGAGCAAGCAGGCAGAGAACACTAACGTACAAGAACGTACCCAAACCGCGTCGCGTCGGTTATCGTGGGATACGTTGTCCACATTCTTGACTGTCTGAAGCGCTGGGGCACGGAGGCATATTTGATTCCGCGGTATTGGTGTACGACAGGGAGCGGGCCAGAGGGCGCAGCTTTGGTCGTGCGGGAGATCGGGTGTTCAACGCCGATGAAGGTCGTCTGGAGAGCGCCATGGTGCACCTCCGGAGCAGGTGGGCTAACTACGGCCATTGGCATCGTTCTGTGAACGAGTGGGCGAAGCAGGCGAAAAGGTAAAGTAGAGAGGGGGCGCCAACGACGCTATGATAGGCAGACGTAGGTGGTGAAGCGGAGAATACTGCTGGTTGAACCGTTAAGTACTGTGGGCGCTGTTGAAGCGGTGTGGTTTGATGATGGTGGTGGGAGTCGAGAGTTAAGAAGGGACGGACGGTGCCGGAAATTATGGTCTCATCTGCTGCGAACCTTCCGGAATGACAAGACAGAGGTCAATCCTAATCGGTGGGTAAATGCCAGAATCTGAAGCCTGCAGCCCGGATAGGAAACTCACGTGGAAGGGGCAAACCCGTCACTGAGCGAATCATAATGGGCGTACACAGGCCCTCGCGCTTGATTCCGAGGTGCGCCCAGTCGAATATGGCCGACTGAATGGGAAAGGCGAGTCGAGAAAGCGTGAGATCTGTCTGGGTCTAATCTCGACCGAAAGCATCGAAATCAGAGTAATAGAAGACGAGGATGCGAGATGGCCACCGCGGCATCTCGGGCCGAACACAAACTGGGGTCTCAGAGACATCTCACACTGCCTGCGGGGAAGAACAGAAGACAGGGGACTGTGGCGAAACGAGCACACCGGGATATAACGGGTGGCAGGCCGTATACAACAGGTCAGCCTGAGCCAACGCAAAGGACAGGACTGGAGAAACGATCTGGTACATGCAGGGCGCACATGACAAGTTCATTTACAAGCGATCGGCACACTTACCCCATATTCGGCCCGTCCCCGGCATGGGGTTGGGCGCGAACCATGAGGTTCTCATGAGGTATATACGCTAATCCAGGAGCATGTCAGCGGCGCATCACACGATAATGAAAAGGCGGAACACACGCACCGACGCAATTAAAAGACGGGGCCCGACTCGAGAGGTCCACGCAGGCGTTTCCGAGCGCGCTATGAAAGTACACCGCTTGCTTGATTCCAACACTACTAAAGAATCGAGGCCTCGATTGAGCGCCAACTCAACGGAGGACCAGCGCAAATGAAATGAAATTCACTTTTTGCTAGATGACTTCGCAACCCGTACATCATGACTTGACATAAACATCCACAGGACGGCGGAAACCTGGACAAGTCAGCCTTAAATCCAGACAAGGAAGCGAAGCACTCGAGACTTACCTCTTTCTTCGTCGCCTGCACCTGGAATGAGTAGTCTTCTTGGTGACTGGAATCCGATTCTGACCAGCAGGTCACCAAAATCGTCTGGACGCAGAGTCAGAGTGTCTGGTGCTAGAGGTGTCTGATCAGGCTGGTCAGCAGCAGAACATACATTAGCTTCTTCGACTCACCTGGCCGACGCGCTTTGCTTTCTTGTATCCATCCCACGGCTGAGCTTCCAGAACGAATACACCTCCCGAGGGTAGTACGTCGTAGACACGCTTGAAAAACTGACGGATTCCATTGTCACCGCTGTTAAGGTGAATCCACTTGGTTATCGAGAATCTGGCGGCGCAGAATCAGTACAAGACGACAGCCTCGGTTACTCGCATACCCCAGTACGATATCATACCCAGACTTGTCCTCAGGTATTTCATCTTTGACCCAGTCGCTGGCGCGAAATAATACATTGTTTGGAAACGACTTTGCAGATGTGGCTCGAGGTATTGGCAGCGGGCCGAGTGCATGTTCAAACGAGGCGGGGAAGTAGTCCAACGCATCCTCCTGCTCTAGATTTCATTAAAACAACTCGTGTGTATGCGCAAGACCTACCCGCCAGCGGGCCCTGCGTCGACCAAAGACTCTGTCTTCTCCTCCATGCTCCCCTCACCAGCGAGGCATCAATATCGACACCGACTACAGCTGTTGCGCCGCCTGTCTGCGCAATTTCAAGAGTCACAGCGCCTTCATTGCATCCAACATCAAGCACGCGTTTTCCCACGAAAAAGTCGGCTCCCAGCTCTGCTTTTAGCCACGTAATGCGCGCATCAGTCATCGATGGTCGCTTTGAGTAATATCCATGGTAATTTCCGTGCGTCGGGACATGCGCCGTCGATGCCATGGGTGTCGGGATTGAAAGCGCGTCAAATCGCGATCGCGCTCTCGGTGCTCCGGCCCGGTGCGCCACATATTTCCTTGGCTTTGCTTTGCATGACCTTTGCTTCGCTCTTCGCTCTTCGCTTTCTTGAGTGAGCCACCGTGGCTTGATAGAGATAAAATAGCTGGGAGCTCTCCACCCAAGGCCGCATTGACCAATCATATTCGTTGATGGCATCCCTTGACGACGACGAAGTCCACGCATGCAGGGCCCAAATTGGCCCAAAATGCATTGCGGGCACAGCTTTCTGGGGCACCGACCGACTGGTACGCTGCCCGCATCACCCGAACGCCATCTATTGGTGGTGCCGGCAAAGCGGTACGGTGCTTGGCTGTGATATATAACGCTCGGTGGTCCTATCATCAGGTCCCTTCTTCTTTTTCTCCCGACACTCTCTTGTCAAGCCCACTTTCCTTTTTTTCCTCTTTGGTTTCGTGCGCGTCTGGTCGCTCTTCGCAGGTCGAATATCGTTTTCAATACAGCAAGTCCGCGTCTTCAACACAAGAAAGAAATCACACATTTGAGATGTTGCACAAGCTTATGACGATGTTCGTGCTGGGGTGCTTTATGCTGGGTGTCGTGCAGGCTGTCGAATGCACTGATAAGGACGACGATGGTGTGGCACTGAGCAGCAGTCGGGAGGACGGGACTTTCTCTGTTTGCGTGTACAAGGGCGGCGCAGGAACATGCCGCTTCTTCTCTGTACGTCTCTATCCACATCTTGTGGTGGACATCATCTCATCAGCTGGATCAGGATGGCACTTTTTCATCTGGCTCAAGCTCGTGCCCATCAGGGAAAGCGCAGACCGGTGGAGGAGGAGATTCAAGGTGTGCCTCTTGTTCTAACCAGAAGACGAATTGCTAATCGAAATCAGCTCAAGCGCATCCGAGCCGGCTCAGGAGACAACCACACAGGCCCCGGAAAGTACAAGTGAGCCTCCTCCCCCTCCAGCGAGTACGAGTACGCCGCCGCCGCCTCCGGAGACCACTGAGGCGCCTCCTCCGCCGCCGCCTGAGACGACGAGCGCGCCTCCACCGCCTCCGGAGACCACGCCGCCGCCGCCTCCGGAGACTACGAGTGAGCCGCCACCGGAGACGACGAGTGAGCCACCACCGCCGCCGCCCGAGACCACTGATGCGCCTCCGGCCCCGTCTCCGGAGAGCAGTGATGCGCCCCCGCCTGCCCCGCCTCCGGAGAGCACCAGCGCGGCTCCCCCTCCCCCTCCTCCCGCGCCACAGAGTACTGAGACTCCTTCAGCGTCGACCGTCATACCCGAAAGCTCTACCCAGGCTGAAGAGACAAGCTCGGCATCGTCCGCTGCAGAGCCGACTTCGGCGGCGGCAACGGAGACTCCCGCACCAGTGTCGACTTCCGCTGCGTCAGAGTCAACCGCTTCTCGCTTTTCGACAACACGTGCATCAGCAAGCCCGACAGAGACGTCGGCAGATGGGACAACGGGCAGTGTAAACGCAGACGGCGCTCTGGCGCATGGCACAAACATTGCACTCCTGGCTTTGTTCGGCATGGCCAGCGCCGTCGTGTTGATGTAAATGATGGAAGGATGCGGACAATCAGGATTGCTCTCGCACTACATTATTGGACACTTTTCTGTTGATTTGGACTGGACTTTGCTACCATGCTGGACACTTTTGAACTTTGATATTCTTACCACCTATACTGCATACCCTTTTTTGAAACTATACCTTGTGAGTTTGGCTTGGCCTGCTCCGCCTTTGTCCGCCATCATGTCCCGGAAAGGTAATGCAAGATCAAAAGTTCGAAGGACACTTTGCGAGTTGCTGCGCCACATTTCGTTTTCGTTACCTTACGTTCACAACATCCCCGATGCTGTCGAATATGTAAAATGAGATGTTTGAAAGTGTATATATCCATAAATCTGACTTGCCCATTGTGTTTCTAAACTTTAGAAAGTGTCGATGCCCCCGATGCACCATCCTCATGAACAGCTCTCTGCTAGTATATCGGTTAGTACACGCCCCTGTCACGGGCGAAAGCCAGGTTCGACTCCTGGGCAGAGAGAGACGAGAAAGCGCTGTATCCTTTTGTTACTTGACCCTCGGCCTCAGTCACCCCGAGAACCACCGCGGGCTGAGTCTGAGTCCCGGCCCCAGGTGAGATGTATTGTCAGCAAGTCCATAAATTTTAGACTCTTGAGAAAGACACATATGCATGCGCTCAAAGTGACATTGAACCCAGCCGGCAATGGACGAGGCAAGGAGCGCAGAAGGGCCGTTTGTAAACAAATCGATAGCGAGTGCAAATCATAGTACTTAGTCTAAGTAAAGCGTATCCTTAAAGCCTTCCCCCTGCTTGAAACTCTTGTCCTACTCGCATTTAAATGTCAAGACTAATCTCCCTCTCTTTCGCCCGTTGCTCCTGCGCCTTCTTCCTCGCCGCCGTAATCTCCCTTAGCCGTTTCCTCTTCGCCTTGGCCCTCGCTCGCTCCTCTATCTCCCTACTACTCTTCTCCATCCTCTTCTTGAAGTATGCCAACGGTTTCCGGAACGTGGGGTGTGGCATCGGCGTCGCACCTCCATGCATCGTCCGATGTAGAATCCGCTTGGCCGGCGCTCGTACAGGCGACGACAGTGCATCACGGCACCCCGGAGACGAGAAGGATCCGCCCTTCTTTAGTGGTGACGACCACGTCCCGCCCACATCGTACGCCTCCGATGACCTAGAGGACGCCCGAAATGGTACTTCATGGTCGTCCTCATCATCTGTTACCGCCTGGCCAACCATATCCCCGTCACTGCGGGTGATATACCCCTCATCATCATCGTCACTGTCACCCCCTTGTTCTCGATGCCGTCTCTCTTGTGCCCTACTCCAAGCCTCGACGAACCGTGTCCCGTCCGAGAACTTCGAATCGCACATGTCCAGCGACCGAATTTTTCCCGTGGACCACCGTGTTCTTCCTTTGGCACCAAACACAAACGGAAGATTGCTCTTGCCCTTGCGTTCCTCCGGCGCACGCCCAGCATGTATAGTAACGTGAACTTCAGCAGACTCATCTGCCGGTGACCTTTCCATCCATCAGCATGCTTGTATGATCCCATTATGCAGACCAGCTCACCCAGTTGTAAACACCAAGCCACGGTCAAGGCTGATTCTCTTGCCATCTGTCATCCATACATTCCCCAAGAGGAAGCCGTCCGGGTCCTCGAAGGTCGGGCCGTCCTCATCCTCATCGTCCTCGGTGTGCTCCCCTTCCGAAGCCAGATGTATTGGCGATCTGTCGATGAACGGATCGTCGTCGTCCTCTGCGCCACTGGTACTCATATCAGGCTGCGACGCACTGCGTTCGAACGGTCCGCCTTTCCCAAGAGCAACCCGCACCCACTCAACACTCCCCGGCTTTCGTATGACCCCACGCGCCTCCGAAGGTGTGCAGCCGTCTATACTCGTGTAAACGTGCCATTCACCGTCGTCGCCTCCATCTACTCACACCTCGTTAGTGAATAGATTCACAAAACAGCCATAACAGAACATACCTTCACCCTCGAATAGCCATTTCACCAAACACGTCAAATGCCTGAAGGTATAGCTCAATGGCACTTGAACAATGCGAAACGCCCCGAGTAGATCCTGGCTACTATTCGCATCTCCCCGTACCCTTGCTTGCCGCCCACTCGCGAAGGCAGCAAGTCGAGATCGTACTGCCCCTCCTCTTGCATGTCCTCGAGGCTGTGGTGCGATGGGGCGCCGACTTTCCTCGTCCTCGGACGCAGACTCGGAGCGCTTGGCTGGTGGAACATAACCAGGCTCAACCCATCGCATTCTGACGGTAATGTGTTTGCCGTACGGCGTCGGATCCGGCAAGGCCCTCTTCAACGTCCGACCAAAGGGATTCGTGGGCGAGTCAAGTATATCTGGGTGGTCGATATCACTTGAACGTAGCCTGTCAACGGTCCTGGGACGAGAAGGACATGTGTCGTCGAGACTGGATGGTGTACTGCACCTTCGATGCGATGAATAATCGTCCGTGAATGGCGTGCTCCGAGATGGCGAGCGACTACTGGATGCCCTTGAAGACCCAGTCCGGGAGGTTGACGCTTGTGAGAACATCGTGGAGGCCTGTGTGGCTACCTCGCCAGGCGTCATAAACAGCGGTTTCTTGATACCTTTGGCCGACCAGGATGAGTTACAGAATGACAAGCTACAAAACAGAGGGCACACCTCGTCTGGGTTCTGTGGCTATCCCACGCTCCCGACCACTAAGAATGCGCTTCCTTTTCTTGCCAGTTGGACTCGGACTGAGAACTACCGCCTCATACGTATCGAGCAAGTCTTCTTCCTCCACTTCGTCGTCGCTGAGAGGGTAGGATGGTTGATAGGGTAACGGGAAGCTAGGGGGTGGCAATGGCGTCTCGATATACACTTGTCGCCGCCCGTTGTGTGGATCTCGGCCATGAACTTGAGCATGCGGATCGAGGGTTTCTCGCAGCGCGTCAGTAGGAGAGGCCTCCTGCTTATCGTCTAGTTCTTGCTCCTTCTCGGGGTCAAGGCCGCCCCGATGCGCCAGAGGCGAGGACGGCTCATCGCCGAATTCAGGTTCATCAAGGTCGTAGTCTTCTGCCTCCTCCTCGTCGTCCTCCACAATTATCTCCTGTGCATACTGCTGCGAGCATGGTAGAAGAGGGGATGATGGTGCGTTCCGTAATGCAGACGATGGCGGGCTGCTGTCGTGTGCTTTCTTTCCACGAGGAGGGGACGAGTCCCAGTCGGTGACAGGCGTTGAGCCGCGGCCTAGGTATGGAGATGAGGACGTCTCCGGGATATCGTCCTTGGTAGGGGAAGTGACATCTGGTGAGCCTAGTTTGATAGGCGACGCAAGGTCGAGCGGATCTGTTTGCACTGGAGAAGGGGTTGGAGTCGCGTCCAGGTCAATTAGAGCTGGGCCGGGTGGTGGGTGTCGGCGAATGGGTTTAGCAAATAGCGGTTTCCGGAATGGTCCCTTGGTAGACAGTGCGAAGGGGCCTCTGGCCGCCACTCTGGATGGTCCGGCAGCCACGCTTGATACAGGTTTCTTCATTGGGCCAGGTATACGAGGCTTTACTGGAGAAGTACGTGATGGCGATGGTGGACAGAGATCTTCATCGTCGTCGAATAGATGCTCAGCACCTTTAGAGAAGGAGGGATGTTTATCGAACAGGGTGATGCGTCGACGCTTGGCCGGACTCGGATCGTTCGTAGAAGTGTGAGCTGGCAGCGCTTCGGCATAGTCTTTGGGCATGCTGGTGTGTTGGTAGGCTTAAGCCGAGGGAACCCTGGTGGTAATGGGGTGGGGATTTCGGCGTCGTATAGCAATCAACGCCTCGAGTAATCGGGTCCAGGCGGTGGGAACTTGGTGGGTCCGGAAAGTTAGAACAGCACGGGTATGAGCAAGGCAAGCGACGCAGTTGAGAGTATTCCCGCTCGATAGAACCCAATAAATCGCGGTCTTTGACGCGTCTGCCCAATTTCCAAAATGCTCAGCTCGCGCTTTGTTGGATCCTGTGGGCCCAGATTTGTGCACGCGTTGTGGGAAAATATCGTGTAATTGTCGCCCGTGCTTCCGACGCGCCAATGTGCGGTAGTCTGTCGCGTTCGCTCGTCGTCGTCGTTATGTAAGAGTCAAGCGCGGGTTGCAGAACCCGATCAGAACATGCAAACAAACATCGATTTACGTCATCTCACGTGATGGCGTTGATGGAACGACGCGTCCCGGATCCAGAACAAATGAGCGCGTTGCTCGGGTGGAGGATGGATACATTGGGTTTTTTGTGGTGTGTATACGACCTGAACACAGATCGTTGGCCAAGTCTCATTGGGGAAACGAACTTCAATGGTGTCTTCTCCAGTTCTGGCATACTCGAAGCAGTGCGGCGTGGGATACAGGGAAACAGCAGGAAGAATTCTTGAATACCTTCGATGCTTCATATTTTCCCTTTTTTGCATACCAGATCCCGTTCCTGCAGACGAATCAAACTCAGGAAACTTTGTCACGGCATGACCACAATCGCATTCCATGTCCCTTACCATAGGCATTGAATATTGACGGTCCGCCCCGTCCATCTAATAATGCAGAACTTTTGCGTTATATGATACCCAGTTTTTTATACCGATACCACCAAACATAAGCAGAATATGGCTTCGGATTTCATTGCTTGGGAACGACACCGTCAAGCGATATGGTGTTACGTTTTGAGGCGCTACATATGAATTCTTAACGCACGAGGAGCCACAGTTCTCTGGCGCGGCCGAGGACTTTTTGCAGAACGGTCGAACTCCGAACTCCAGTCCCAAGGCCTCACCGCAAGGCTGCCACTTGGCTGCCACCTCGTCTTGGTTTCATCTCCGAGAGCAACACCCTCGACTAGTCATTTTACTCCACTATCTCATCCTTGACCGCTTGCCGGACCCTGCATAACCGACCATCGATGGTATCGGTAGGAATCAGCCATTGTGGCGCTTGCGCAATCCTTGTCGACCGGCACCACAAATCTGCAGCAACTTTGAGATGTTTTGGGTCTACTTTACGTGTGAAGCTGTATCAACAAGTCTGGTCCCTGCGGTTCCTCCTGCGTCTGTGTCCCATGACCACAGCGGCAGTGCCCGCTCGGACCTTGACCTAGGCGTCGTACAAGCAGCCGGAGGAGAAGCTTTATGCCATTTATTTTCTACATGCATTGATTTGTATTTTATGGCCGACTACGAGGGGAGGTTCTGTCAGTCTCTGCAACGTGGCGCACACAATGACCACCGGATCACGGCTCCGTGATATTCCCATTTGTATCACTCGTCACATGTCACCGGGCGGTTGCACACTGTGACTCTGCCATAGGCACGACGAGCAGGTTGGGGGTCAACTTTCCGCTAGTAGCGATGAGGAAGATGGCACTCAATTATGAGGGGTGAATTGAGCTATCAGTCCGTGGAAATGGACTGTGGGGCCAGCGGCCAGCGTGACCATGAAATTGGCATATGCAAAGGCAAGCAGGCACTCGCGGACCTGGGAAGCTCCGCTCGTGCTAAAAGGCCGTGAGGAAATGAACGAGTACATCCCACATGAGGACAACGACTTAGAATGGCGCAGCGAATGATCCAGGGTGTTTGCAAATGAGTGAACGAGCCACGGGAACTATGCTATGTCGAAGCAGGTTTGCTTGTTGACACATATCCCGGAGATTATCTGTTCTCTCGAATGTATGCATCAATCGAACCGGTGCTAAGTCCATCGAAATTAAACTTTGTCTCTCGTGGGAAAGCATCTCAAAAAGTGATGGGCATCACGCATCTTCCCGAGTCGAGACGCACACTAGCGCGGCCACATGCAGACAGAAGTATACCCATGCTAGTCGGAGACATAGACACGTAATTCCGCTCTCAAGGATGCACCCAACTCTCCGTTGTCGTATTCCAGCGGCGCATCATGAAACCCGGAAAGTTATTGGCAGAGGAAGGCAGTAGTACAGAAGTGCAGCAAGTAATCCTATAGGTAACAGCAAATGGCCCGTTTAATGGACTCCGAAGTCCACAATTCCTCCATCTTAATGAAGGGAATAGATATAGTCGTATGTGTACATGAATTTTGGGGGGCCCATGCTGGTTTGGGGGCATCGAGTCAGCCGACTACGCACGATATTTGGCCTTTACCGCATGCCAGGACACGGCGGCGCTGGGGTAGCATTCGACAAAGCACTCCATTTCGTGCTCGGGCATACGGTTGTAGTCGATTCGATTCCAGAATTGCGCCAGGACAAAAAGGATGTCCCTAGAGTCGCGTTCCAGTCGGCTGCTACGTCGAGCACAAATAAAAGTAAGAAGATTGGAGGGGGATGGGAAAACGAAATAGCAGCGTGTACGCACTTGGTCCACACCTTGAGCTTTTGCCGCAGGAATTCGGAAATTGTGAGGAAGGGGACGCTGTATATTTTCATGGTGGTGCTCGCATCGAGGCGGCGGGGGCCTGTCTCGCCTGCAGGGAGAATCTCAATCTGGACGTATGTCAGCGCTGACTCCAACGGTACGTGTGCTGCAGTGCGCGCGACAGGTAGAAGCGTTGCTGTAAAGAGCGAACGGCGCCAGGAGCAGGTGGGTGATATTTCAGGCGGCGGCACGTATGCAACGGCGACGCATAGAGCACCAGTGGCGTCACGAGCGGGGGAGGGGGTCTAGACGCACCTCAATGGCCGGGATGAATCCACTATAGCTAACATGCAATCTTGGTTGACAGCAATGAGACACAAATACGGAACAAAGAGCGTCGACGTTAGCTCACCGATTTGTCCATGGAGAGGTCACGACAGTAAAGTCGTCGCTCGTACCTACCGCCTCGCGCAGCCGTCTGAAAGGGTGTGCCTGGTGCTGACCGCCTTCAATGATACATGCAATATCCTGCTAGGCATTCGCGTCATCATTCTGGGGCTAGCAGCGTGTAGCGAATGGGTAGGCGTACGTCCGTATGTGGTAGGTTTGCGAGAGCAGCAGTCATAACACTACCATAGAACGCGTGTGGTACGCCGCGCGCCCGTAGGAGCGCTGAGAGAGCAGTCGCCGCCTCCAAAAGCCTTCGGGTGTCCATAGTCGATTGCTACAGTCGCATAGTACGTGGGTGGGTTCTCGAGAGTGAGGTGGAGGGAGTGAAACGAGAGAGGTGTCGCGAGTCGTGTTATATGTAGCGGCGAATAAACACGGCAAGATCGGGTGGATCCATCTCTACCTTACTGGGGGGTGGTCACGATTACTTGCCTCATTTTAGGCCGCAGTATCATGGCCTACCCGATAAGCCATCTCATCTCGGACAACAGAAAAAGATCGACTTTGGAGGCGAAGCGGGAGGGGTACCATCCGGTTCTACATTGGGATCATCTGGTCAAACCTCGAGGGTAGACGAAGCGTGAAGGTTTGACGGCGGATATTGCGACATGAAAAGTAATGAATCCATGCAGCAGAAGACTCGGAACCGGTTGGTTGGACTTGGGGGCAGCATCTCCAAATAATTCTTGCCTGTAAATTCGAAAGCCTCCGTGGGCTCCGATACGCACCCAGTATTTTTCCCCAGACCCCGCACTGAGATATCACAAATCTGGTCTGGGGAAGGAGCTGCCAGGGACTCGGAAGAAATTGTCGACTTATGCTTGGCCACCGGCGAAAAAAGGAAACATGCAAGGTCACGTGAGGAAAGTGCGTCAGCTCACAGCCACGTGCACGACTCTCCGAATTCCGACCACCATCCTTTCGTCGCGACCTCGAATTTTTGCGCGACGGAGGCCTCGTTCTTCCTGCGAATGAAGTTCGGATTTATCGGACTACAAGCTAGCCATGTAAGCAGACACCCGCGGCTTCTGCACTCATTTTGTCGGCCGAACACGAGAGCGTTGGAGGGATCATGCAAAGCCATTGTTCTCGGGCAAACTCGTGGTTTGCGTTGGCCAGCCCGACCCCCTCCGTTAGACCTGGATGAACCTATGGAGGACGAGGAACAGCATGCAAAGGAGGCTATTCTCGATAAAGTTATGAAGGGCCGCCAACCGACCGATCTTATGCTGCGCTGTATGTCTCTCCGCTGTTAATTTGACATTTCCCATTAACATGTTCGAAGGCACGGTACTGGATGCAGAAGGTAAAGCTGCAGCTGACCCCACCTTGCATACCTCGAGCTGATGATATGCGTAGGAAATGTCAAAACAATTTCTGGCCAGTTTCGAAAAACAGACCTTAGTGCTGAACATCGTATCAATGCATGAATAGTTCCTAGCATTGAAAAACGCGAAAACTAACGCGTCAGCAGCCCCGTGACCTTCGCAAGATCGACTCACGTGTGCCCAACATTGTGCCAACTATTCTAGTTCGCCGCGAGGCTATTCTGGTTAGTTGTTTGCTACTCGTTGGACTTCATCTCCGCTTACGCTAGCTTCCCCAGGTCAACATTCTTCATGTCCGTGCCCTAGTCAAAGCGGACATGGTCTTGCTTTTCGATACGTTTGGGTCCACGGACTCTCGCCTCCACTCTGTATTTCTATATCACCTAGAGGTGCGCATTCGAATCCAAGTAAACTTATAGTACTGACGTTTTTCAAAGCATAATTTAAAGAGCAAAACGACTGGTCTACCCTACGAATTCAGGTCAGTCATTTAACCAATCATTCAACGCGACTCACTGGTAGCAGGGCTATCGAATCAATACTACTGTCGGTGATCAGTGCCCTCGAGGCCGAGATGGTGTTCATTCGCAATCTCGTTGGAGGTCTTCTCGCCGAGCTAGAAGAGGACATCGATCATGATAGGTTAAAGCGCCTGCTACATTATTCTCGACGCTTGGCAGCATTTCAGAGTCGGGCGCAATTGGTCGAGCAAGCCCTGGAGGAGGTCCTTGAGCAAGGCGAGTGCTGCGCTATTTTGGCCGCAGCATGATTTTAATCCTTGCGCTCAGATGACGACTTAAATGCCATGTATTTGACGGATAAGAAAGAAGGCAGGCCGAGGGATGGCGACGACCACGAGGATCTCGAATTTCTGCTCGAGTCTTTCTCAAAGCAGGTCGAGGAAATCGTCAGCGAAGTGGGCAATATCGATGTGCGTATTTGTCCATCTTGGTACAATAAATCATGCAGTATCCACGTTGGGGATCCTGTCATCTACCGAGATAGCTCGTGTTGGCCAGGCGTCGACCGTTCGACTGGCCGCTGCGTTCGACGTCACCGGTCTTCTGCTGTGCTATCATGATACTGTTCTGACCGCGGACTTCAGAACAACGTCGAGTCGACACAAGAGATTGTTGAGCTGATACTCGACGCCAATCGGAATGCACTTTTGGGACTTGACCTGCAGGTATGTGGAGTGTTACTGAATGCGCGTCCGGACGGGACATAGTCTGCTCTGCGCTCTTCATTGCCACCGTCCTTACACATACTCATTGAGGACACTTGTAGGTATCGATAGCCACATTTGGCGTTGGCACTGGGGCGTTTATCGCCAGTCTCCTCGGAATGAACGTACGCTGTTCATAGACGCACCGTTGGCAGCCATTGACCGGACTGTAGCTCACCAACCACTTTGAGGAGCATGTCTGGGCATTCTATGGCATGACAGGTATCTCAACGACTATCGTGATCATCATGTCTTTCATGGGCCTCCGCAAATTGGCGAAGATGAGGAGAGTGGGGCTGTCGTCAACATTTGTTAACCGGAATGGGAACGGGAAGCCTAAGCGATGGCTTCCATTGCCGTTGAGGGGGAGGCAGCATGGTGGTTGGTGGTCATAATATGAGCCTCATCGCCCCACAACACCGTATAACGACTCGTGAACCATTGGCGCGCCGCATTTTACTAGGTACACTTAGACTTCGCACGACCAGTCACACAAATCCACTCTCTCTTTAAACGGGAAATATGCGGCTGTACTTTCTTACATTCGAGGCGTACATATTGTATGATCTCCGATGGGCATGGATGCTCAATCATGAAGACTGTTCCTCTCCATGTACAGTCTCCGAATACCAACCAACCTATGTGTCAGTCCTATCGGTTTTGCTGAAGTTGCGGCAAATAATGGCGATAGCCTCCCGAGGCTAGATCTGTGCTAACACACCTGGTGGCGCAGCCGCAGCCGCGTTGACATCGATAGACTGCAGTGTAAAGTATCTAATGGAGCCATGAGCGGGTACCTCCCTGTTGTCGAAGTATCCCACCAGTGTACACCAACAGCGTTGCTTATTCCCGAGTCGTCTAAACTCCGATGTCCCAAAAAGGATATGATTCTATGTATAAGATTCCCTCGGACATTATTACACGTGCTAGGCAGCGGTCCGACCCTCTGGCTTGCACACCTCGCGCATCCAGGAGGTGTTTGGAGTAGCTGTCTTGCGTATTGACCTGCAGTCAAGGATCTCATCAGTAGTATCGCGACCGGTCCATTGACGCTTGTGCGGCTTATACGTGCGCCACAGTTTAAAGCACCCCAGCGATCTTTCCTGGGAGCCCTATAACATGGTACCTTCTTCGTTTACGTGTACAAGAAAATCTTCGCCGAGAATGGACCGCCGTATCCCGGTATAATGGTACCGCACAAGTGATCAACATCGCGAGCCACAATTCACTTCTCATGCCCTCGTGAGTGTAAAATATGCGATACCACGCGTAAGAAAGGGAATCATCAGAGAATGGCTCTATTCATTTTGTTTCAAGATGTTCTCATTTGAAAACAGCTCCGCCTCGGAGAACTCCCTGCATAAGGTATAATCTTCAATTTGCAGCGTACGCAGCCTGTACGCTAACATGCGTCCAGATAAGGTACTATTATAAGGAAGTTTGTGCGCGAGAGAATCTATAACAAGGCGGAGGATCCCGCGGCACAGCCGTTCAGCGATTCCGACCAACTCTTAACCCTCACACCGGGATCCCGGCGCATGCGCTACAAATGTAGTTAGCCTGCTGTACAAGTGAATATTAGTTTGCTGCTTCGATGGTCACATCGAAGACAGATTTGGGGGTGTAAGCAAGAAGAAGCTATGTCTTTGTTCCTTTCAGGGACAGATGGTGCCGTTCCAGCAGTTATGCGAAGGTCGGATAGTACGAGTGGCTCTTCCGGGTTGAATTGTTGCTGGCTTCCTTACAACAGTCACGATAAAGGGTTCCCGGCGTTATTGTTGGCAGTTCGATGTATGCCATACTCAACATTGAGTAGAGTACGATCGCTCCCCTCCGAAGAATTATGCGCAAGGATCGTAAATTCGATATTCAGACTGCGAGGTATAAGGAAGCGCCGAGCTCCATAAAATCATCGACGGGGAATACCCCGATTACGCACGTTAATGGTATTATGGGATCATGTCTTCGATAGATTACATTTCGCCTCCTTCACGAAATTCTTGGACGTGCCTCTCATAGAGCTTTCCAATATGTAGGAACTTCAAGTAGCTCCAAGTATCACCAAATGTAGGAAAAGCGGAATACGCTTGTTGATACCGCTTTCGACAAAGAGTTTCAACGCTTGACCAGCAAGCCATGATTCAGTGAACTCGCGACACACATGGATCGTATTTTTTTACATACATTCAGGTGGAAGATACCCTTAAGCTTTACACACCTTCTTATGCTCTTTCCAATGCGCCTTCTGACACCCCTCATCGCAGTACCGCGTCTTCGTACACCGCACACACCTCTTCAAGACCGCCGAAGGATTTTCACACCACGAGCACCGATACAACGCGACATAATTCGAGGTGATCGTCGGGTTTGTACGCGCCGGACGACATGGCTTGGGTGGCTTTGCCGTGTCCTCCAGTGACAGCCCTTCAACCCACGCAGCGATGCTCGCGTCTACGGTCTGAGATGATGTAGGCGCATGGGTATGCGGCTGGGTGTCCACGATCTCGGAGTCAGCGTCCCGCTTAATGATCACGTCGCCCCATTCGGTGGCGGCGGCGGCGTACCGCTTGAGCACGATGTCTTGTGTAACCCTCATACCAGTCTTAGGCGTCCCAACCCCCACAAAGTTCGCGATCTCTTCCGTGATTTTGAGCTGTTTGCGCGTTGCCTATATGTGTGTGTGTGTAAGCAGACTACGGATGACAGGGAAAACAAAGGGGCGTACATTCAGCTCATGGAGGTCAACACTGATGTCGGGGCCCTCGATGGCGAGCCGCAGA
The DNA here is from genome assembly GCA_000934385.1 of Cylindrobasidium torrendii FP15055 ss-10. NCBI lineage: Eukaryota > Fungi > Basidiomycota > Agaricomycetes > Agaricales > Physalacriaceae > Cylindrobasidium > Cylindrobasidium torrendii. Next base: position 20,834 of record KN880685.1, read on the forward strand.
AGGATGTTGTAGTAGAGAACGTTCTTCATGTAGCGGTTATCCGGCGGAGCCTCTTTGATAAACAGCCGCGAGTCTTCTAGTGCGCTCAACAAGAACGCTGTACCCTCCTTCCAGGCAGAGTCACCAATCTCACGCACGTCCTGTAACTTGCTGATACCCAAATCTCCGGCGTGCTGCACAGAGCGTTGCAGCAACTGGAATCGGATGAAGGGTGATGATTCGCGGCATTTGAGTCCTTTCTTCGAGGATTTCAGTCCGAGCTCCGCGTCCGCCGTGAGCGACCGTGCATAGTGGTAATATGCAAAATTCGGGTTGCGTTCGAGCCCGCGGCGCGCCATCTCGAATGCCTGCGGTAGACGTTGCTGCATGATCGCATACTTGATGTCGAGCATGTCCGCTAGGTCGGGGTGATTGTGTTCTCGAAGGGAACGAGCACAGTGCGGAAGGGAGTCTGCCCACCATGTGAAGGGCAGTCCAATGTCCATTATTTCCCATGCACCTGTTCTAGGATCCTCGGATTGCCATGCCCCTTGAACAATAGAGAATTCGTTACGAGGAATCAGCTCCGCGATTTTGAGAGCAAGGGGGTAGATGTCACGATTGCGGTCCTGGCTGTACGTAGTCATGGCCTTGGTGAATTCGCTCGTTGACTGCAACGTTATGTAGGTGTCGCAACTCGTTGTCCCGTAGTTCATGAGGATGTCAGCTATGTTGTCCGGGAACCCGCGCCTGACGCTGTCCATAAGACGCTGTGGGTCGAGATTGCGAGTATCATCCTCGGCATCGCGACGCGGTAGTCGAATAAGACCACCCAGACACGAGCAGCGGTGTGACCAGTCCTTGCTGCGAAGACCAGCGACAAGTAGTGAGATAGTTTCTGGAACATCGTGACACGCCTTGGTGCAATTGAGGGTCGCCATTGTAATAAGTTCGCTCGCATGGCCGATGATATACGGGGAGGCGGCTTTGTGTTTGCTCGCTGCAATGACGGAGCGGAAGATGAGCTGCATGTTCAGAGAATTGAACAGCTTTTGGTCGATCGACTGCTTCTCAAAGAACACGACCGCAACGAGAGAATGAGAGAGCACAGCAACAGAGAGTTCGGCCCCGACACGGTCATCAGGAAAGTCGAGCAATGTCTGCGCGATGTTGTTCGCCTGAGATGCGACTGCAACACGAACGTCTTCGCCGCCATGATGGGTAATGTTGGATAGCGCGCGAAGGACTAAATGGCGTGTATCATTATGCTTGAGGAGCGGAATCATCTTGTCCAAGAAGCCTGAGCTCACTATGAATTCCTTACTGGTATGAAATAGGAGATATATCACCTTTCTCAAAAAGCTTGTCGCGCAGTAAAACGTCGACACACATCTGGGCATAAGTGCCAGCGACCGCCCCCATTATCTTCACGTTGCCGCTGTTTTGCTCGTACGTTGCATTGAGGCGTCGGTAGATCGTGTCGAATTCGGCATGGACTTTTCGCAAACCACTTCGAGTGGTTAAATCTACATAAGTTGAGTTTACCACATTTTCAAGAACAATGGGTTTGACCAGGCAAATTTAAGTGCTTTCCGAGCTGTTGAATGATGAGAAACCATCCGTCAGCATTTTCGATTTCGCCGATGTACTCTGCAGAAATGCCCTTTGGAGGAGGGCGCCCGGATGCCTTTTTCTTGTGGTTTTTGGGAGGCATACTTGGAAGTCGGTGATCAAGTAGTACACGTGGGAGTCGAATTCTAGGTTTATTACATAAGGGTCCGCCACACTCAGACGTTCGGCAGCGTTCGGCCCGACGAACTGAGGGCGCGTCACGATCAAGCTCGGCATTTATAAAATCTTCATTTTCTCCTTTCTCTCATACCACGTCGGGACTCTTCACTGAGCTCCCATTATGTTGAAGTTATGGAGAAGCTCATTAGGGCCGGTTTCGCGTTCAATAGGTGTGTTGCGCCAAAATTTACGCGACTTGTACTAATAAAGTCATATAGCACGACCTACGACCGGGTACAATGCGCGTCGTTGGAACAGCACTGAGTCGACGTCTGTCCTCTTCTCATCGGTCAAGGAACACATGTCGCCGGAAACATACAAGGCTATAACGGAAACACCCTACCAGCACCAAGAAATGACACCTGTACAAGCAGCCATTGTCCCCAAACTGCCTCAACTCGTAGCTCCCTACGCCGAGGACGGTCATACGCGCGACCTTCTTGTACGGGCACGGACCGGCACGGGCAAGACACTCGCATTCCTTCTTCCGGCTATCGAGGCGCGTCTGCGGGCGCGGAACGACGCAGGTGCTCAGGCGATGCTTGACATGGGGTCCTCCGGCGACAAGGAGACGGCAATACGGTCCTGGGCTCGAACCAACATTGGCACTCTCATTCTCAGTCCAACACGCGAACTCGCTTCTCAGCTTGCGGTTGAGGCCTCCAAGCTGGCCAGCCATCACAAAGGTTTCCAAGTTCATCTTCTTTGCGGAGGTGTGTCGAAGGACAAGCAAATAAAGGCATTCAAGAACGGCTCGCTCGACATTGTCGTTGCTACCCCCGGCCGGCTATTGGATTTGATACGCTCTCAACCCATCTTTGAAGACGCTGCACGGACTACGAGCTCGGTGCGTTGCAGCATTCACTGTTTAGCGTGAATCTCATACTCTTTAGGTCATCATGGACGAAGCCGATACACTGTTGGACATGGGTTTCCGCGACGACCTTGACTCTATCCTGGACTGTCTGCCACCGTCCCCAAGTCGCCAGACGCTCATGTTCTCCGCCACGGTTTCCAGAGGAGTAGAACAGGTTGCATCCGCGTACAGCAAAAATCATGCCTACATCGACTGTGTTGGCGAGGAGAAGCCAACACACACGAGCATCCCCCAGTTCGCCACTGTCCTCCCCTCGGCCAAAGAGCAGATGTCGCATGTCATCAAGCTCATCATGCAGGACCAGCTTGAACACCGCAATTCGAAAATCATAGTCTTCTTGCCTACGACCAAGCTCACTCAGTTGTTCTCCTCATTCATGCGCCGCCTTTCTCCTAAGGGTCTCCCCGTTTCGAGGACCTCGACATTCGAGATGCATTCCCAGCTCAGCCAGAGACAACGCGATCAGACATCCCTTCAGTTCCGCAATGCGACTGAGCCATCTGTTCTTGTAACCACCGACGTTTCCGCCCGTGGAGTTGATTATCCCGGCGTTACCCGTGTCATCCAGGTCGGTATCCCTGCTTCCCAGGACCTCTATGTTCATCGCATTGGCCGTACTGGACGTGGAAGTGCCACCGCTGGCCGCGGCGATATCGTTCTTTTGCCGTTCGAGGTCGGCTTCCTGAGCTGGCAACTCACCGACATTCCTTTCAAGTCGCTCTCCACCAAGCAACTCGACGAGCAGGTTACCGAGGCGTTCGCCAAATTCGACGCTGAAAGGCCGGAGTGGGCCAACGCGCGGCAGTACACTGAGCCCATGCGTCCTGTTCTCGAACAGCTCGAGATGACCATCGACAACATGACTAGTAGACTCGACCCAGAAGCTGTGCGCGCCACTGTGCTTGCATCGTTGGGATACTACATTGCCAAGTCTTCCGAGCTTCGCACCACCAAGGAGGTCATTCTTGCCGGCCTAGGCACCTGGGCTGTCGAGGCCTGCGGTATGCCCGAGGCTCCCAGATTCTCAGCAGGGTTCATCCAGTCGCTGGGAATTTCGGCCCCGAACTCAAGGCGTCCCCGCCCAAGCTTCGAGCGTGATACATCGAGCTGGGCAAGACGCGGTAGATCGTCGGAGCCCAAGTACAATAGGGACAGTGGTTTCCCGACACGCGAGGGTGGCAGCCGGGAGCGCAAGTCCTGGGGCGACCGTGAAGGCAGCGGACGCGATGAGTCTCGTAGCTTCAACAGACGGGATGATCGGGGTTCCAGTGGCTATCGCGCTCGTGAGGACCGTGGCTATGCCAAACGCGAAGAGCGTAGCCGTGGATATGGCCAGCGCGAAGAGGGAGACCGTGAAGACCGTTCGTATGGTGCGCGCAGAGATCAGGGATACGAGCGTCGTAGCCGGCGCGAAGAGCGTTACTAGATGCAACTAATTTATAGGCATATATGGAACAAGTAAAATACAGGCTTCACTAATACACACACAAACACCCGTCTTTTGCGAGCTCAAAAATCTCCCAATCCGGGAGGAGTGGATTAGAGGCCTGTATGGGTGTCTGGTCAGCATTTGGTAACACGTATGGAAACAGAGGAACAGAGCTTCAAGCAACTTTTGCTAACGGCCGACCAAAATTACCGTTGCCGTGTACAAGGGCTTGACTATCGACGTTAGAGGTCTAACATCGACAGTCAAGCTCTTATACAAGGCAGCGATCCTTTTGGATGACTTGAGGGTCATGCAAGGGAAGGGATAAGGACAGGAAAGAGGGAGGGAGTGGTGGTAGGCCGTTATGTTGACATGGTAGTAAGTGTCTGTATCCTTAAGTACAAAATGTCTGGTTAATTAGCTGTGTGGCCTCACAATAGACACCAACACGCCTCGTGGTCATGCCAGGCTGGGCGCAAGAACGAGGTGTATTCCTTCCAGTCAGCATGTATTGTCTATTGTGTGAACACAATAGCGTATGAGGGTCTGAGTTGAGGACATGGGTGCGACAATGTTTCATTGAACCGACGCCCAATAGTGAGTGGGCTGCAACCAGCATCGATGCCTGTGTCACGACGTCCACTGCATCGGGCACATCTTTACAGAGTGAGGCATATCTCAGAATTCAGTATGGCACGCTGTTTGAACAGACCATAACCGCATTGATAATAATATCTTCTCGGGAATCAGGACTTTGTTTACAACCTCTTTGGGTCGGGAGTAGCGGGCGAAGACAGCCAGTTGCCACAGTGTAGCCTGACCGTGGGAAAATCCCAATGTCTAACGGGCTACTGCTAGGATCCTCGATGCCGTTATCAGGAAGTTGTTCAAGCCTTCAACGCTTCAGCGCTTAGGCTCTTTCCCGTCTTCTTAAAATGTCCTTGATTGGCACATACTACCATCATGATTCCAAGCTAAGTATGGTTTAGTCAAATTCCAAGGACACCCACTTCTTCGAAGCGATCCCTCGTCTCCGCCTCCATATCGAGAGGAGGGACCTCGGGATACAATTCTCGAGCATCAAGTACTCCTCGAGCAGGGAGCGTCGAGAGATCGTTGTCGTTCCGGAGGTATATGACATGCTGATACTGCGCGAATAGTCGAACCAAGAAGTCGCTACTCTTTAGAGTCTCGTAAACGACATCGTCGGGGACCTTTGGGGCCAGTTAGTAGTATGCATGCAGATGTCGTTAATTACAACTCACTCGAGTACAGTCAGAGAAATCCTTGCCAGTAACCTTCCTGGAGAGTTCATGGGCCTCTGCAATGGACATATCGCCGTCATGAATAAGCACTGTTTGGTTGAGAGTACGAGGGTCTGCAAGAATCTTCGCAGTGAAGATACCAATGCTCCCTAAAGTCGAAATAGTAATCCTCTTGTGTATGTCGCCCACATACGCTGATTGCTTTTGTGTCGGTGGTAAGAATTTCGTCATGTAGGAACTCTGAGGAAGAGGCAAGAGCATCTTCTGCCACCAAGCAGCCTCAATGAAAGTGTACGGCAGCCCGAGTTCATGCACGAATTCATGTGTGTCTCTTTTCTGCTAGTCGTGTTAGAATTTCCTGAACGAGTGGAGAGTCGGATAAACGGAGACCATATCACAAAGTTCGGCTATACCGCGAGGTGCCATGGGGCCGAAGTCTGACGGAACAACGCGACTGAGCGTTCCAACCTGCCTTGCTGCACGTAAAAGCGGTTTCTGATCGACTGTTGGTAGGACTAGGGAGACAAGGATGTCGACACCTCGCAGGTATCCTTCGATGACCTCTTCCGGTTCGGAGATGTCCCCAACACGCAGCTCTGCGCCATTTTCGATGTGTTCTTGCACGAGTGGCTTGTCGATAGATTCCTTTCGGACAAGAATTGCAACACGCTGTAAGTACAGATTAGTACAAAGCCTTTCCAAAGAGGAAAAATGTACAAAGTCACCACTTTTGATGAGCTCCTTCACCAAGACACTTCCCGTGCGTCCAGTAGCACCGACGACAAGTACGAGATCCTTTCTTAGTGACATGATGGTATAAGGACAAAAGTCTTTACATACCGCGTTTAAGTAGGCTTTCCAGAGGCGCCGACAGACACCCTGGAGAATTAGCCTCTCGGTTACCTGGCGTCAGCGAGCAGGCTGGCCGTCGTGCATTCTGATCTTATGCATGTCGGTGTCACAGCGCTAATTTAGCTTACTTGTCTATGCATCCTGCTAGTGTGCCAGTCACAGTGACGCATGGATGACTGAATGGTTCATGCTTTGAGCCATATGCCATCTGGTATACGCGGTGAATATAAGTTCCAACTTTATAGGTTTAGCCCGGAGAGGTCGTACTCCAACGCCTGTGGATTCTCGTAGTACTTCTTTGCCTCCTCTTCCATGTTCTGGTTTGGGATCTCAGGGTATAAGGCGCGCGCGTCGAGCGCTCCCCGTGCCAATGCTCCAGAGAGGACATTATCTCCTCGCAGATACAGACTGTTCTGGTATTGGGAGTAGATCTTTGCAGCGATGTTGCTGCTCTCCATGTTTTTCAAAACAACTTCGTCGGGGACCTGAGAATAGCTTCAGCTCAATGGTGCCGTCACAACTCGGATATCCTTACCCTAGTGTAATCTGAGAAATCTTCGCCAGTGGTCTTCTCAGCGAGAGCGTACGCTTCTCCAAGTGTCATCTCGCCATCGTGTATAACAACTGTCTGGTTGAGAGTGCGTGGATCAGTGAGAACCTTGGTGATGAAAAGACCGATGGTATGCAGTGTCGATATGATGAGCTTCTTCTGCTTGTCGCCCACGTATTTTTTGGGCGACAAGAGCGTTTCTGGTGTCGCGTGCGGGAAGGGAAGGAGGTTGATGAACCACCACCCAACTTCGATAAAGGTATGCGGAAGGCCGAGCTCTTTGACGAAGTCTCGTACGCCTAATTTCTGTTTGCCGTATCAATCACCAGTCTCTCGAGACAGAGACACAAACCTTGTCGTGCATATCCATTATCCCTCGCGGAGCAGTGGGACCAAAGTCGGAAGGGACCACGCGGCTGAGTGCCAACTTTTTTCGCCGCGCGGAAAAGCGGCTTCTGGTCAACCATGGCAAGAACGAGCGAAATCAGAATGTCAACGCCTTGCAGATGCCCGACGATGGCTTCTTCAGATTCGGATATGTCGCCTACTCGAAGCTCCGCTCCAACATCTGTGAGCTCTTTGACCGCAGGCTTGTTCAAGGATTTCTCGCGGACGAGAATTGCGACGCGCTGGTAATTGTTGGTTTGGCACGCCCGTTAGCCAAGTGAATCGGAACGTACGTAGTTCCCACTCTCGAGGAGGTATTTGACGACGACGCTACCGGTGTATCCGGTGGCTCCTACGACAAGGACTAGAGGATTCAGTGAGGACATGATGGAGAGAAATATGTCTGATGACGACCACAATCCGATCATCGCGTTTGCAAACGGCTTGGCTATGGGTGCGCAATGTGGTCAGCCAGAATGAGTAATAGTGTGCTTGCATACAGGGAGACATTTAGAGTACTACTTCAGTATGTACATTGAAGCAGAGACGAATTCGAACTCGGGAGCCCCCAGTTGTCATATGGGAATCTAGACCGGTTTCGAAACAACGCCTCACATTGCTCAAAGTGCTAGAATCCAATGCTCGGGTTGAACGAGTTGAGCACAATCGGCACCGCCCAACATAGAGCGCCTGCATATGCACAGACCAGCAGCCACAATATCATCAACAATTCATATCCGAGTGCGCCCATTCTCTATGCCTCCGGAACCTCGTCACTGCCAGCCAGTGGTTGTGAACGTTCGCGGGAGACCATCATTTGAGATTTGGGCCGTGGTTGCGTAGTAGTCTTTGGGTTCAGCAATGGTGCGCGTTCGTTTATTTGATCATCCTCTCGCCTCGCACGTAGAGCGGGGTCGGCATCTCCAGAGTCATCGTCCTCGTTATCGCAGCGTGGGCAGAATAAGCACAAACAGCAGGTTTCAGTGAACGAATGCCCTGCATACCTTCAGCAAGGAAGGCAATGAAAATGGAGATAGAAATAACGAACGAATGGTTGAGAAGTCCAAGCAGAAGCCAGTGCATACCTCGCAACACGCCGTAGCTAGTCCTGCACAAATCTAGACATTGCTTTCAGCCTCCATGCGTTTGACCAGACAATAAAGTAAAACCTCGTCAAAAGGCATTTCTTGTGGTGGTGGTTGAAGATGAACGATGATGAGCCGTCATCTGAATGTACATCCACTTAGCTGAGCGATGTGTTTCATGATGGACACGCATTAAGATTTCTAGAACACACTGAAGCATGTTACTAGCATGGTTTAATGGTCTAGTGGTTATGATTTCTGTCTCACACTTCGTGGTCACAGAAGGTCTTGAGTTCGATCCTCAATTAAACCATTTTGCTTCACGTTCTTTTCTTCAGGCTCCTTGCCCATCACAATACAGCCTTTCAGGCTTTCGGCGCTCAAGTGCTCAAGCCTCAAGCCTCATTGCAGACTGGAGTGTGGGTGGACCTATGCCTCGCGGGGGGTACAGTACAGTACAGTACAGTACAGTACCGGTACTGATGCAATGCACCTATACTTTGGTGGTTAGGCCTGTGTGCAACCTGTGTGGCTGGCATTGCTTGATCCCGCCGGCATCGACGCCGCGGAGATAAGTCGTCCGGAGGGGCGATCGATTCTGCACGTGCGCTTTAATTGCGCGGTACAAATACGGGCGTATCGGAGAAAGCGCCCTTTATTCCCTTTCTTCCTTTCACCACCTTCTTGGCTTTGATAGTCGTTTCCTTTTTGTTTCTTTTCCCACATTTCTACTCCCGCCTTTCTTCATTTCCCTTCACGACACGATGGCACCCAAGCAGCCCGCGACCGAGTCGTTCCCCGACTTTTCTGGCAAGCTCCTCTGCGCCGGCCGTCTTCGCCTACGACTCCAGGAGTGCCTCGGTACTGGCGCCTACGGCAAAGTCTATCGCTCTTTGGACACGCTCTCGCCTAGCGACAATCCTATCTACTACGCTGTCAAGGTCTTGCGCGTCCCCAAGGCTAACTCTCTCGACGCCTCGCTTCAGGACCGCGAGTTCCGCCATCACAAGCGCGTCGGCGAGCACCCTAACATCATCTCATTTATCGACGTCGTTCAGGAACAGGAGTATATCTACGTTGTCCTAGAGCTCTGCGACGGCGGCGACCTGTTCGAGGCCATCGTCACGAACAATGTGTTCTACCAGCGCGATGACCTCATCAAGAGCTCTTTCCTTCAGCTCATCGACGCCATCTCGTACTGCCACCAGAACAGCGTCTACCACCGCGACATCAAACCCGAGAACATTCTCTGCTCCCAGGACGGTTCCAGTTTATACGTCGCCGACTTTGGTCTGTCGACAGATGTGCCCCTTTCCAGAGACTTCCGCTGTGGTAGTGTCGAATACATGAGTCCTGGTGCGTCCGACCTTTCGCGCTGTTGTCTTGAACTCATTTACTACAGACTGCATCGGGCGGGACTTCAAGTTCAAGGGTCGCGCATACTCCACTCGCTGCAACGATATCTGGGCTCTTGGTGTTGTCCTAGTCAACATGATAACCCAGCGCACTCCATGGAACGCTGCTCGATGCGACGACGACTGCTTCAAGGCGTACCTCAACGACGAGGATTACTTTTTGCGCGTTCTCGCCATCTCCGAAGGCACGAATCGCATCCTCAAGAGAGTCTTCCGCGTCGACCCCCTTACCCGCATCTCCTTGTCTGAGTTACGCCGCGAGATCACGGCTATCGACAGCTTCTTCCCGCCGTGCGCCGACCCCGCCAAACTCAGCCCCGTCTTAGCAAGCACTGACTCGCCGAGGAATTCTGCTGCTCTGCGTCGGTCGTTCTCTTCTACGCCGTCTGTCGACATTGGATGCCTCACCATCGACAACGAGGGCTGTGAGATGGTCGTTCCTCTTGGTGTTCCCAACGGTTTCCTTACACTGCCGGCCGCAGCACACTCGGGTAGCTCACTGGCCTCTTCCGTCGACAGTGGGGGACCCATCACGCCGGAAACACACCCGGTTCATGTCGAGACAGACGTGCCGGATATGGAGGAAGGACAGGATCTGGGTCTGGCGCTGCATGTTGAAGTGCAAGTTAAACCTACCAGGCCAGTCGAAGTGACGATGCACAAGAAGGTATTCTTCAGGCGCCTTATCGAGAAGCTTAAGGTGTCGTCGTGATTGTGTTCTTTTTATTTTATCTTCTTCGACGCGCCCTCTTTACTTCATTTGGACTCGGACATGGACCGTTTTGTATGTACCTCACGTCCTTTACGATACAATTTACGGCTCCATGCACGACCGGCGCGTAGCTCTTAACGACACATTGGCTGGCGGACGATAGTCTGTCAATGAAATACTTTGTTTTTGGTCATCATGAAAGTTTGTGGTTATTTGCGCCAACATAAGCATATCGGAGTCTGAGGCTACAGCAGTGGCTTGCTCAGGGCTTACCAGTAGGACGCTGCCAGTGGCAATTAGAGGTCTAAACACTGGCAAGTGCTAGCGAGCTTTGAATCGAATAAAGGACTCTATACTAGTGATCTTTTCTCTGGCCATGTTACACCCATTGCTTGAGCTTGTAAAGGTTGTCTGTGGGATAATCCACCCGGAGGGCCCATGCCCTCGCGGTATACTGATGCCGACGACACGATCGGGGCACGTCCAAGTGGCAGGGTGCGTCTCTAAAATCCTGCTTTGTTGGGCACATACGCGCGTTCTTTGCCGTCGTTATCTGACCCTTCTTTCGTGTTCTACCCATATTCTTTTTCTCCTCTCCGTTCGTTCTATCCTATCCTGGACAGGTCTTAGATATAGCATCTTCCGCGCCAGTCATATCTGCTTGCTGGGAACCCCGCTTTTGACACTTACTGGCGGTACCGGGGCATTATACATGACTAGTGGTATTGACTAGGCCGTGTCTTATACCTGAATGCCACGTCCCCCTTGTTCTCTCTGATTCCCTGTCATTTGTTTGGATGGGCGCATGGATGTTGTATATAATGCGCCCTTTTGCTGTGAGCTTACAGACTTCCCTAGAATCTCGCCCTTGGATCTGAGTACAGTCGTCACGTGTGGACAAACACCGCGTCGTGCTCAATCCCAATCTGGAAGTGGCAACATCGCGATCGAGACCGCTTTCTGCCTCTTGCCTTGACCACCATCATCTCTTATACACAAAGTTTCATGTCCAAAGTAACGGCACGGCCGGGACCGTCTCCATACGCGCGTGAACCGCGTTTCTTGGTTGTTACCAACGGCGAACGCAAGATTCTGCTGCCGAAGAAGACGCTGCTGGACACTACCCTCGAGGTGTGTTATCAGAATCAGCGATGGCCAGACATAATCTGATGCGCTGCACAGGAGGCTCTTGACATCGTATCTCCATATTACACAGGCATACCGCGCGCAAGCCTCGTGCTGAAGACGGACCAGCTGGAGGAGTGTGAGGGCGAGCTTATCGAGCTCACACGCGAGAGCTGGGGATTCGCATTGCCCTTTTTGAAGGGGGTGACTGTGTGCGAGAGCCGGGAGGCGCGTGCTTCAGGTGTGTGTTGTGTCTGCGTTCTGCATGCTGGGTTTGCTCATACGCTGTCTGCAGTGCGTAATGTCCCTGCAACCTCCCACAGGCTGCCGAGCCCGTCAAGCTCATCAGAGCCATCTCATTCGCCTGTTCTACCATCCCCCTCGTTCATTGTTGCAACGACGTCGCCTGTACAATCCCGCTCACTCCCTCAGGCGCCTGTCTTGCGCGCGCCCATCGATATGCCAAAGATAGAGAAGGAGAGGAACCAGAAAGACGTTGAATACAAAGTGTTCATCACATCTCCCGACGGCGACGAGCCGTACCGGTTCACCGTATCCCCTCTGACGGCCGTACCAAAGCTCATCAAGCACTTTGCGGCCATCCGGGGGCTGCAATGCTCAGAATTCTCGCTGTGGCATGGGGAGAAGGAAGTGCGGCTGGGAAGCGTTAGTTCCCATGGCCTGCGGGATGGGGACCAGTTGAGATGTGTGTTGGGACGGCGGTGACCGCTAGCTTCCTCCTGCGGCCGACAGCAACCTTCTACCCTGACATGGGATATCTTCTTCTGCCTACCCTGGCATGCAGATCTCCTCCTCCGACCCAGCAAACAGTGTCCTATGCGCGCATCGAAGCCGGTGCTCGCCATGGGATTAACTCCCCGCCCCCTCGAGTGCGGCCACGCTGATTCGTGCACCACACGTCTGCTTGTGCGCGTCCTGTTTTGTACGTACGTAGTATACGGTTACCGACAGGGTGCTTTGGCGCAACCTTATGTGTAGTACTATCGGATCCATCTAATCTAATGTTACTTGTAGAATCTATGTAGAATATGCCATTTCTTTACTTAATTTCCGAGGGTGATTTGCGTGAGTACTAAGGATTGTGCATGTGATGGGTGACCTCCGGTGAGAAGAACCTTGGATAGGCAACTGTGGTTCCCCGTGGGAAATCCTGGGTGTGACTTTGTGATCTTGTGGGATTGCACCCTCGTGGATACTATCCTGACCCAGGATATGAAACAAGGACAGGATATGAAACACGCGCAATCGACGCCCTCTTGCGCTCGCGTCTTACAACCAAAGACCTTGTAATAATTGATTGTAGGTCCTCTGGTGTAGCTGAATACATTGGTGGTATGTTGCGTTGGATATCTCGCGCCCTTGGACGTCGAAAATTACATTCGGTGGCAAAATTGAGTAGATCCCAGTATACAGTGATTATTATGCACAAAAGGCCTGATTTTCCACCAGTATATGAAGTGAATACTCCTCATCTTATATGTGAACCACTTAGTCGAGCACAAAAGTCAATGAGAAC
>KN880686.1:0-33796 GCA_000934385.1 Cylindrobasidium torrendii FP15055 ss-10
GTTTGAGGCTGGCCCAAAGACCACCTAGATGCGGTCTTAAAACAACCAAAGAGGCGGTATTAAATGTTGCCAATGTAGGTCGTAAATCTACCTAGCATACTGGACAAGAATGTAGCGGCGTCCGGTCCATTTTCTACCAAAAACCCACGGCACCGGCTCCGGGATCTCTTGGTAGATTGCGGCCATTTTTGGTCGAAAATACCTTGACAAATCCCGGAAGAAATTCAACCGGGTATCAACCAAGGTTGGGTATACTTATGACCAAGGTTTGGTTGTTTTGTTTGGTTGTTTTTCGACTAATGATCGGTTCTCAGAGAGCGTAGGTAAACAGAAAACTATGAGATGGATTTACATACGTGTAACATGCCAAACCCTTATACCTACCGCGAAGAGGAACGCGAGGGCAGCGAGGGAAGACATGCTAGTCAATCTTGTCGGCTAGTTTAACGACCAGGCGCGGGGGTAAGCGCAGCGAGGCGTAGATAAAACCGACGAAACGACGCGCACAATCTCACGCAAAGCAGAAAAAAAAGGTAAAATATCACGAATGGTGGTAGCAGAAAGACAAGTTCAGTCAAACATCACAGCCCTTTTTAACCACTCGGCAGGCAAACACGGCCAAACCAGTGTCTAGCTTGAACGCACTCCACGACGGTATACCTGCGCGTTCCTTGTCTCAACGCCTTTGGACATCATGCCGGACCTCACTATGGACACACTGGCGGATGATGGGAATTATTTGGGCTCAGAGCGCGCGCGGATCGAGAACCAGGCCATTTTGAACGAACTCGAGAGGAAGAAGAAGGCGCGCACAACCGCGGTGCCTACGGACGACAACAAAGTCAGGCAGAGACTGAGGGAGATTGGAGAGCCTATAACATTGTTTGGTGAACGTGTATGTGATACTATCGCAGAGCCCCAAAGGTTACTGACTCGGGACAAAGGCAGCAGACCGACGAGACCGTCTTATCTACGTCCTCACACAAATAAATGCTGCCAAGGGAGAGGATGGCATGGATGTTGATGATAGCGACAGCGGCGAAAGTGAAGAAGAGGTGAGCACTTGCAATGTTTTCCGTTCCGTTGTGCTAACAGTACCCCAAGGAAGAAGAGTTCTACACGCCCGGTTCGCTTGAATTGCTAGAAGCTCGAAGGAAAATAGCAGCATACTCCCTCCCTAGGTCAACCCTTCAATTGCATACACATTCAAGGTGCTTACTACCCTTTCTGTTCGTCCCTATGCAGAGCTCAAAAGCGCGTCGCCCAGCAGCGTATTGACAGTCGGATGGATCTCGGTCGCATAGTGGACATTCGTAAGAAGGTCTTCACTGAAGTCAAGGTGCGTTCCTCCTCCACCCTTGGGGGATTCCCGTTAACCTTATCCAGAAATTCGCCAATTTAGGTTCACAAATTGGTGACGAACGCCCTATCTCCCAAGTAAGATTTGCGCCTAATAACGAAATACTGGCGACGGCTAGTTGGTCGGGGACCGTCAAACTCTGGAATGTGCCATCTTGTACCCCAATACGATCTTTACGCGGACATTCTGACCGTGTCGGTGGTCTTGCATGGCACCCACAAGCTACGATCGGCCAAGGAGATGACTTAGTGAACCTTGCATCCGGCGCTGGAGATGGGCAGGTCAACTTATGGAACTTGAAAAGGTGCATTTTGGGCTGCTCTGTTTGCTCTCCTAGATCTGATTTCGCCCAAGCGACGCGCCAGTCGCGGTTATGAAGGGACATCAAGGGCGCGTGTGCCGTGTTGCCTTTCATTCTTCAGGTGATTATGTGGCAAGCGCCAGCTTCGACACAACGTGGAGATTGTGGGATGTCGAGACAGCGAAGGAACTCTTACTACAAGAAGGACATTCAAAGGAGGTTTATGCCATCGACTTCCAGAACGATGGTGCGTTGGTGGGATCTGGGTACGCATCAAGTCATTCTCTTCAAAGTCGTGGCTTAGTTGTCACAGTGGATTGGATGCCATTGGCCGTGTCTGGGACTTGAGAACAGGGCGTTCCGCCGTTGTATTGGATGGTCATGTACAAGCGATATACTCTCTGGCTTTCTCCCCGAATGGGTGCGTCCTCTCGACCTTTTCTGGGCTATAGCCTGACTGTCCCACAGGTTTCAAGTCGCAACCGGTGCCGGCGATGATACCATCCGTATATGGGACCTGCGCATGTCTTCGTCGCTATACACCATTCCTGCACATCTTTCCAACGTCTCCGACATAAAATTCTTCCACGCCAACGACAGGTACTTCAAGGCTCCGGAAACCAACCCTGAATCTGCCCAGGAAGAGTGGAACTACAGGTCTGGACTGTTCTTCGCGTCCGCAGGTTACGATGGTTTGGTGAAGATATGGAGTGCGGATGACTGGCAGCTGTTACGGACTTTGACTACCGATGCGGGCAAGGTTATGTCCGTAGATATTTCCAGTGACGGAAATATGCTGGCAAGTGGCACGTACAATAGGAACTTCCAGCTGTTTACCCCAGAAGAAATCGTTTAAGTGCCAACGAGACACATTATCTCAAAGAGGCTGCCGTAGATGCGAGAAATTGTACAGTGCCCAAATGTTGTGTATAGATGTACCTCTTGAGACTATGTGTTCGCGCTTGAATGTGCCAACTCTCCGACGTTCTGGGGACATAAACATGGGAAAACGAGAGGAATAGTGGGCTCCTGTTAGCTTACATTTTACAAACTAGATTGTGCGACTTGGAAACTACCAGTCCAATCAAACCTCAGCCTGAGCGTCCCATCGCATTCAACCTCAACGGCCCTCTATTCCAATGTTCATTCCCCGCGATGAAATCGGCCCTAACGATCTTTGACCGGGACTTGACCACCCCGTCTCCCTCGACTTTCACATACAACCCTTCGATTCGTCCATCCCAAAATGCAGACGTCTGTTGAACCCTATCCTTGAGAACAGCATCTGGCGGCATCGGGCCCTCGTATATGGTCGGGGTAACATGAATGCCACTATCATTGAGCAGGGCAACTAGCGTCTGGCGGTCACAGAAGGTCCCAGTAACGCGGTCGAACATATCGAATGCCATGAACCAGTCGGGAAGCCGGGTGTACGGAATCGAATGTGTGGCATAAAGCCACTCGCCGTACAGGGTATATCGCTCGGGGAAGTGAGCGTCGCGGCCCAGGATCTTGATGAGCGCATGTTTGTGCTCTTCGATCCAGTGACCTAGTTTCTTGAATTGTGCGTGCGAGGATGGATTGACGTAGTGGGAGCGGTTCTGCGCAACAATGGACAAACGGTCGGGGGAAAGGCTGAAGCCCATGTTCGCGCCATCGACCTTCTCCGTTATAACAGCATGTCCTTGAATGAGATTCGTCGGCGGAAGGACCACGTCGTCGTCTGTCGCAGCCCCAAGGTTAAGCAGATGCGGTGTTCGAGGGAACTTGAGGAGGTCAATTCGGGGTGACAAGCGTGCCACAAGCTCTTCACACGCTGCAAACGAGCGAATGGTGACGACTGCCTTGAATCCCTCGCCGACCGTCGGCACGTCCATTTGATCTTGCATCTGGGACACGGCGTTGTCCACTCTGTTTCCGGGGCGCAATGTCGGGTGGTGCGTCCGTTGTTGGGCGCGCGACAGGCAAAGTTCGCGGTCATAGTCGAAACGGACGCAGACTGGCGATGTGGCCCACGTCGAAGCAAGTGCTAGCCAGAGCTTCCTATCTGCACGAGATGGGTTACAACGATCGAGTATGACATTTTGCTTCAAAGCTGGAGCCCTCCCAATCGCATTCTCACACATGTCCCGGCTCCCTGCTTCATCCTGGCATATCCAATTCCATCCCTTCGGGTTGCGCTTCATCAATGCCTGCGAAAGCCATGACTTCCCGGACCCAGGGAGACCCACCAAGATCAAGAGGTCCGCACTCGTTCTGAGCTCGCCGTCCACCTCTAGTGCGCATGGGGCAGGTTCTGGTGGTAAATCTGGCAGAATGCACTGCCGTTTCCAGATAGTACTGCACCATCGCGACACAAAATCTTCTTGCTGTTTCGTCTCCAGGCTCTCTGGCCTAATGGCGCGAAGTGCAGCAATAGCGTCTGGCGCAGACATAGTCGGGAATGCTAATGAGGGTTGAGGACGACCAAAACCATAGGCCGCGAGATAACAGGCTGCTACTGTGCCCGCACGACCCTTGCCCCCGCCACAGTGGACGAGAAGAGGAAGATTATCTTTCTGTTCGAATAGACGCAGAATGAGGGTCATCTGCTCAATGGTTGGCGGCATGTAGTTGGTCACAGGAATGAAGGTGTTTGAAACTGGTTTGCTGGCGAACCATGCTGGTGGCAGAGGCTGCTCCTCTGTCAAGGTAAGAACATGTTTTATGCCTAGAGTCGCAAGGGATGCGATGTCTTCTGCTTCGGTGGGAGTGGACATTACTGCAAGGTAGAAAGGAACAACCCATCGGAAGAAACGGGGAAGGCGCACACCGTCTGGGGATTTCCTTGATGGTAGAATGAACAGAGGGACCCGTGGGGAAAGACACAGAGAGGTGACCGTCGACGCATTGGCAATCTCGTCGCGAAGTTCTGACGACCATGGCATGCATAGCGTGCTGCGAAACCGCGCCGTAATTTGACACTTCTCGTCTTCGGTGAATATGACGCCCCATTCTGTATGTCGTGAGCAGTCGACCATCTTCTTGATGGAGTGCTGTTTTGTTGCTGTGTTTGTTGTGTGTTCCCAGGCCTGGGCATATGCAAGCATCGCAAGCTTGAATAGCCCTTGCTGTAACGCAGATGTGGCCATTCGGAGATATCCCTTCTCGGATTGAGGGAAGGAGTTAATCATTTGGTGGATATACTTGTCTTCATTCCCTTGGTCTCCGAGCAGGTGGAGGGTATAGACAAGATGGTCGAGGAGTAGGATAGATGGACTTGATGAGAGCTGGTGGGGTGGTAAACATTGCATCTCGCTCTCTGCATCTTCATCGTCTTCACGGAGTGAGACTGAGAAATGCCGCGGTGGAAGCCCAAGTTTGCGTCGAAAGGACTGTCCGAGAGCCCAAACGAGCACAAGATACTGCTTTCCGGTGTTCGTGAGTCCGATGCCTGTAAAATAATGAGCACAGCATTACTGGAAGGGTGGGCGACGCACCCAGTGCATATATATGCGTGACATCAACCTCTGGCACCGTATAGGTCACTTTCAAGCCGCGGCGTTCTTCGGCTGTGAGCAGCGTGGCATGATGGGGATAGTCCTTCCTCTGGTCTAGCTGTCCGCTCCTGAGCAGGGCTTCACGGACAATAGTGTCGAGAGCAGGCCCAGCAAGGCGTAAGGCTCCATTGGTGACAGACAAAGTCGCACACATCAGGGAGGAGGAAGAATATCGTAGTTGTGCGATGATTCCGAGGTCGCATCTTTTATTTGGGCATCCATGGCGGGAAAGTCAATTCAAGTCATGAAACGAAGAGGGAAACTCAGGACTTGGCTCTCGGTGCCGTGCAACCGTCAGATCACTGTGTCGCGCAGTTTGCCGAGCATTGATGGCACCTCTCACTTGCCTTTCACGCCAACGTTCACATTGTGTGAGCATATCAGACTCCTGAAGCATAATATTCCCAAATATTCGTCACACTTGGGCTTTTGTGAACTCCATCCATCGAGCGCTTGTCTGAAATCACCTGAATCACCTGGGCCGACTGCTGCGGCTCTTCCTGTTTTACCATCATGACCTCGTCTGAGCTGGAGAACGAAATCGCCAACGCCTTCACGGTGAACACCCAAATCAACCTTCATCCTCTGCAAGCCGAAACACTCCAAATCTCGCCAGCCCTCCTCGAGCTATGCGGTCTATCTGCAGAAGAACTCTCGCGCGAGCCATCGCTCAGCGTTCCCGAGACGCCAGCCGACAGACCGTTGACGCACTACTATATCAATTCCTCCCATAACACTTATTTACTCTCCCGCCAGCTCGTAGGCAAATCTGTGCCCGAGTCTTATTCGCACATCATTCACCGCGGCGGGCGATGTGTCGAGATGGATGTCTGGCCGGCGAAGAAAGAACTCCCTGAAGGCACATTTGCCACTAGCATTGAAGAGGAGCCAGTCATCACGCATGGATATACGCTTTCCAAAAGTATACCCTTTCGTGCCGCCTGTGAGGCTGTGAACGCAGCCATCACCCCCACGATGTGGCCTATCCTCATCAGCTTGGAATGCCATGTTCCACCTCAGGGACAAGACGACATCGTCCGTGTCATGAAGGAAGTCTTTGCCGACAAGCTCGTCGACCGCGAGCTGGAAGGGGTGGACGATGAGAATGTATCGCCAGGCCAATTCCTAGGCCGCGTCCTGGTCATGGTTGAATTCTATGCCCCGCCAGGAGGGGACGACATCGAGGCTTCCTCCTCGTCGGATTCGGACTCTGACGCAGAGGGCCCCGCACCGCCCAAGCCCTCTGCCATTTCAGACTCTCTTGCCTCTGTAGGCTTCTATTGCCGGTCAATGAAACCAACTTCCACCAACTGGCCCACATCTCAATTCCTGCCTCCTTCATATCCACGACACATCCTCATCAACGTCTCAGAATCCAGGCTCCATTCTCACAAGGTGGATGACCTCTGGGCCCATGCCCTGCACCACCTTCGGCGTGTTTTCCCAAAGGGCACCCGCATCGGCAGCAGCAATATGGATGTCGTCCGCTGCTGGCGTAACGGAAGCCATGTCGTGTCGGTGAACTGGCAGAAATACGACCGAGGCGCACAGCTAAACGAGGCCATGTTTGTGGGCACGCCCGGCTGGGTCATCAAACCCCCCGAAGCGCCTGTCCGAGGAAAGACGCGGTACACACTCCGCATAGCAGGTGTATCGGGCCTGACGTCGGATGAGCACCTCTACACCAAGGTCCAGCTCTTCCATAAAGATGGCGACAAGCTGTGGGAGAGCAAGAGCGTCAAAGCCGGCGAGAAAGGCCTCGTTTGGGACGAGACTGTTGAATGGAAGGAACATTGGGACGAACTGGCGTTCTTGCGGGTGAGGGTGCTCGAGAACGAGTGGGGAAAGGATGATAGGTTGGGTATCTTCTGCGCCCGAGTGAAATATCTGAAAGAAGGATGGCATGTTTGGCGACTTTTGGATAAAACGGGAAAGTGGAACGGCGCGACTTTGCTAGTCGAGTGGAAGGCTGAAGACGCCGAACATTTCCATGCAATGCATGAATTGGGCAGGAAGATGAGAGGAGTGATGCATAGCGAGTAATTCACAATGCAGCCTGAGTCTCAATCGCAAATAAATGGGTAATAAATAATGTTGTACACTAAATGGGAGGCTTAGATTGAACACCACCCAAGATCGACAGCGCTACTGGCGGGCTGCCGTGTGCACCGACAGGTGGCAAATTCAAGGAAACAATTGACAGGGGAGCTATCCAGTTCATAATGATGAGAAGCATGCAGGGTATCTACTCGTTAAGTATCGATGGTGAAAGCAAATGTTCCATATGAGCACACCGCTCACTCCGTCGGCATTCCCGCCACGCCCTCACTCAGCGAAGACCAGTTACTGAGGACCGCCTC
This sequence comes from Cylindrobasidium torrendii FP15055 ss-10, assembly GCA_000934385.1. Classification (NCBI taxonomy): domain Eukaryota; kingdom Fungi; phylum Basidiomycota; class Agaricomycetes; order Agaricales; family Physalacriaceae; genus Cylindrobasidium; species Cylindrobasidium torrendii. The sequence continues at coordinate 7,561 of KN880686.1, forward strand.
CGCGAACTCCATCTCTTCTTTCGTAAACGCATGCAGTAACACAGAAAGAAGGGTGTTCTCGCGGTTGTGAAGCACCACACGCAGCTCGTGCCACAGACTATGCCAAAGGGTCAGTAACAATAAAGTAGGATCGAAAGATTGCGCACCATGCCCGGATGAACACCCGTCGGTTCAATTGCGACGTGATTGTCGCCTGGTCCTTCTCCACCTGGCTCGCTAGACGGTCGGCCTCTTCTTCCCAGCCATCCTTCTGCTGTGCGCGAACGCCCTCCATCTTCAACGAGGTCGTCTCAACACGCCTCTTTAGACGCTCAACCTGGTCGATAGACAGGCGGTCATGTCGAATAAACAGCTCGCGTACAGCGACAAATAAATCACGCTGGGATCTCAGCGCCTCCAATGTCGTATCAAGTAGAACTCGCGTCTAGCCAATGATGAATTGTGTGCTTGAGAGAACGGGGAAACACACACCCTAAGCTCAGATAGTTCGGTATGCCTTTGGAAATGTGCCGCGACCTGTTCCATACCCGCTCGCACTCCATTCGACAGCTCGCACTCATCTCCGCGCCAACAGTGCTCATTCACCTCAACCACTGTGCGTACCGTATTGGTGAGCCGGGCAAGGTCTCCCTGATTGTCGGTCGCGTCCGGTGGGTGTGGCGTATGAGGAAGGTGGAGAACGTCCATGATAGAATGAATTGAGTTGGCCATTGAATGAATAGATGCGTTGGATGATATTGGAGAGGAAGGGGCAGAAGAGGAAAGCGACAACAAAGCCGGATGAGTCGGGAGTAACTGACGGCGAAACGATGCGTCTCTCACCGCAGCAGCTTCGCGCCTCTTGATCATTCTCTCGGATAGCATGCATATCCTCTGCCACTGGTCGATGAGCGGGGTGACTCGTGCTCGGACAGTCCTGTGTAATCATTAAGGAAGAAAAAGGAGATACGGCTGAAGCACGCACGCAATCTTGTCTTCAAGGTCGCTTGGAATAGCCATCTCCTCGACCTTGTCGATATGTTTGCCCGCTGACTCTTCGTCCAGGGTCACCGACGTAACCTTGCGCCAGTCTTCGAGCGACGGGACCGTCAGAAAGGTAGAAAGAACGGCGTCCTCTTTGATGATGGGATGATTCCTAGATACATGTTAGCACAATAATACACAATGATTCCAAAAGCAAACATACCTAATGAAATTTAGACACCTTTGCAGGCCTCGTCTCCGCTGTTCGAGGAACTGTTCATCAGGACCAACTCGTTTTGGCGGTAGGGCAGGGAATAGGCGGAAAGGGTATCGTCGCGTGAGGACATCCCAGAGGTAGACAAACTCGGAATAGCGCCTAGATACAACTCCAAGCTCAGAGGTCACTTGATAAAGGGTGTATCGATTAAGGATGAATCCATGTTGGCCGAGGATGGCGACTGCCACAGTTTGTTGCTTCTTCCACCATTCAACTGGAAGGCCAGTCCCGGCCAGGGATGATAGTCCGCCGTTCCGTGGGGGCTCGCCGTTGATTTCACCCGGAGTGGGAGGGAGTGTAGAGCCGAGGCCGCGGGAGCCTGTATTCCAGGGATCGTCAGCGTACGAGGGTATAGACGCCCGCGCTGGTGCGGTACTCTGGCGGATGTTGGAGGGTGCGAAAGTGGAGACTGAGGTAGTTAAAGATTCGAGATCGAGCGCTGGTTCTGGCAGGGTATTCTGGGAGGAGAGGGCTGCGACCTGTTCGACACTGACATCTAAGAGATTGTAAGCACAACCGATACCGATAGGTACAGTATGCGCACCTTTTCCGGCCTGCGCAAGAGCCACAAGGGCAAGGGCAACAAAGAACTCGAGTTTGGATACGCGCGGACGGTTGCTGACCAGATTCACAATCTGTTTGTTCCGTCAGCCTGAAAGTCTGGCCGCGTCACATTTGGTTCGCGCACCCTCTCCACAGTTGCCGCTGGAAGGCCAGATGTAGCAAGCACCCTCGATAATGAGCCCACAGAGGTTTCCACAGAATTTGAGGGATTGACCGCGCTAAATGCGGAATTGTATATCGCAGGTACAGTGGCCTCGGCTGTCCTACGGTAAGCTGTTTCCTTTGTTATAGCCTTCGTTACCCATACCTATCACTGAGCTGAATACAGATGATGCTGGTGGCATCGGGGTAGGCGCTGGACTGGGCGCGGCACTCCACGGGTCGACGGAGTCGTACATCGAGCTAGCCAACGGATTGTCGTCCACAAAACTGTTCCCGAAGCCGTTTGGTGTCGAGGCCGCGCCGTAGCGGTGCGTGGGACGCGGTGCGTTGAACATCGCTGGACGTCTCCGTCAACCTGGCCGTCGAAGAAGCAGTAACGGTGGCTGTGCCCGTCAATGGCTCACGATCATTCATTTGGGACAATGTGGCGGTAACCATTAAAGCCATTCGTCTGGGTCGTTACTCACAAACTCTCACGGATTTGACAGGGGTTTTATTGGGAATGGAAACGAGGGGATTGTCTTACAAAAATGACCCCTGTACATGTCAATCTTATGCGCTTCCTCCAAATCTCAGCGGTGGTCTGACCACAGACTTGAAGATACGTATACATATTTAGGTCTACGTGTGTAGTTCTATGCCAGTATACTATGCTTTGACATACTTCTTCAAAGCTTGGAGGCGTTCACCGGCGCGCTTGAGGGTGTCCACATCTTTGCAGAACGCGAAACGAGCGTACGATTCCCCAATGCTCGCGTGCTCTTCACAGTAAAACTAAAGACACGTCAGAAGAATAGTATGTACAGCAAGGGCAGACTGACCTCGCTAACTGGAATAGTAGACACGCCGACCTCCAGAGCAATGAACCAGCAAGCACGGAAATCGCGTCCCCTACCGAGCACGCTCTGTGGGAATGCGTAATCATCCGGAATGTCGATAGTCGACACGTCCATGAGCGCGAAGTATGAGCCGTCCGGAACAGTGTACTTCACACCAAGCTTTTCGAACGCGGAAATGAGGATGTCCCTGCGCTCCTCGTACTCTGCGCGTTGGGTCTCAAAGAATTGCTTTTCTTTGACCTGCTCGAGTCCTTGTGCGACCGCCTCCTGCAGGGGCGAGTTTGAGCAAAAGACAATGCGGGTGGTAGCAGCAAGCGTGGGTCGGATGATGGACTCAGGTCCGATGAGCCATCCTACGCGCCAACCGGTAGCAGCGAAGGCCTCTGAAATATGCGTCAGATGCGGTTGGTTTCAATCTCGGTCATGATTTACTTCCTGCCGATTGCACAGTAACAGTGCGGTCCCACATTCCTGGGAGGGTCGCTATTCTGACATGCTCCTTGTCTTCAAAGGTGAGGATATCGTACTGAAATTGAATGAGGCCTCGTCTTCTCGGAGGCGGGGACAAGAACAAACCACTTCATCGGACATAACAAGCAAATTGAACTCCTGCGCAAGTGCAGCAATGCCCTCGAGCTCTGCGCGAGTAAAGACCTTGCCAACTGGGTTGTGTGGAGTGTTGACGATGATCATCTTCGTCCGAGACGTTATGGCGCGCCTGAGGCATTCTGAGACCAGCGTGTACCATGGAGGACTGGGCACACACACCTAAGTTCATCGAGATCAATAGTCCAATCGCCGCTCGTCGATTTGTGCGCATCCGTCTTGGGAGGGTGCAGGGGAACGTAAACTGGGACACCTCCGTTGAAGGTCACGGAGGGAAGATACTGGTCGAAGAACGGCTCGAACAGAATAACCTCGTCTCCTTGTTCAAGGAATGCAGTGAAGACCGAGTACTGTCCTACGGCAAACAGTCAGCATATCACGCGACGATGGCGCAACAGCGTTCCCACCTTCGTTTGCGCCGCTTGTCACGAGGATCTCCGTGTCTGGGTCGACTTCACGATTGAAAGATGGGCCATAAAAGTCGCGAATCGCGTTACGAAGACGGAGACGGCCCTTGGGGTGCGAGTAGTGGTTTGTGTCTGTGCGTGCGAGCGCCTCTTCAGCCGCTTGGCGCACCCAGGACGGCGGAGGGAAGTTCATGTATCCTTGTCCGAGATTGAGACAGTCTGCTGGCAGATTCGCAGCGCTGGATATTTCGTAAGGCTGTCATCTTTCGCTGGATTATTGCTACGCACTTGAAGATCGACCAGACATCCTCTGCTAGCGCACGGCCTTCCCTCAGACGGGACGAGAACGGGATGAGTGCTTTGTTGCCCGTCGTGTTCACAGCAGCCATGGTGGTTGTCGAAATACAGCGATGAGTCAAAAGACGGGGATGGAAGGATAAAGATTTCCTCGCGAACGCAAACATTGGGTTTCGGCCGGCTTTCGGTCTGAATCCAGTCCCGATAAGTGCTGCTGATCGAGGGTAGATAGTGCCGTGTTAAAGTTCCATCGTAGCGGGGCGAGCGGGAATTTGGTGTGAGCTATATTGCACATGACGGCGAGTGCTAAACCTTGCTTGTGGGCCGGCCGGTACAGCGGTGTTTGTCCTCACGCGACGCGACAACGGTCGCGGCTCGGATCCTGGCCGATCTATTCCACATTTAGGCACATCGCGTGGTAATGCATTGCTTATTAACGTTTTTAAGGAGACTTTGCTTCACTCTACAACTTCAAGTCCGCATCCTACGCACCAATAAAACCAGCAATATGCACTCATTTTCCTTCACTCATTTTTGCTACCTGAATAACATGATAGCCATAGTGACATATTATTGTCACTCGCGCCACCGGCCTTGTCAAACTCACCCTTGGTCAAATCCATTTCCTCGGTAGCCATTAAGCTTTGAGTCCTCAGTAATGGTTTATCAACGTTTATTCATCGCCAACAGCTTGATTATCGGCAACGATACTAGCCCATTGGCCGGCCGGGTGTTAGACTTGGAATGGTTCGCTTCATAAGGCCTCAAAGCCTCAAGGCTTCATCAACTTCAGGCTTCAGCTCAACCCGAAATTCTATCCGAACTTGAAGTCGGCTGAGACCAAGGTTACGTCCAATAAAGACGGGACTTCCGGGGCATCGTGGTGTCATGGGTGAAGACTACCATAACTAAACTTCAAGTTGCGGGTCCGGTAAGTACTACAGGGCTATTTTCAGTTTAGACAGTAGTAAGCTAGACAGCGGTACTCATTGACTATCGGCAACATTCTTTGAAGCAGACCGCAGCGTCGCTTTCCACTTGTGGATGCCGATGGATGGCTCAGAATCTTAAGACGATTGGCACTGATGCATGTACGCGCCTGCATGTTGCACTTGCTTGGCTATAGGACCTCTTTCATCATGAGGTGTTCTTGCTGGAAGGTTATGTTTTATGCGGTGTTCCATTGCGGCCTTTAAAGTAGACACAATGGCCGCTCCTTCCGTGTATATATGTACAAGCTACAAGCAGCGTGAGGTTAATCCTACAATATGACCTGAGATGCAATAAAGATGGATAATGAAATCGAGAAGAATTTGAGAGTGAGAGTTGCAAAGATATACTTGGATGCTAATGAATGTGTGAGTGCGGTGAGCGTAGTGGTATAGGGAAACGTGAGATTTATGTTCGTGGGTAGCGTGCAGAGTCGTGAAGGAGAACCAAAGGGAAGGGGCGTCCATTCACGACATGAGCCGCTCGCCCCAGACTAGTTTGTGGCGGTAAGCCCGGTATGCGCCCATGAGTGCGATCCAGGATATCCAGAAACACATGATGAAGAGAACGGCGAAGAGGAAACGCATGAACGTCTTCCATCTCCAAGAGACAGGACTGGTTGAGGTGAATATGATGGTTCGCCAGCGTTCGTAAAACTCTGTGTTGAGCCATGTGAGGTCAGCAACAAGGATTTGGGCCTGGCAGAGGGTGCGAGATTAGATACGCCGTCGCGTAACAGGGTATATAACCACCGACCTTGTTGCGGCCGGAGTCATAGACAGAACGGATGTCTGCGACTTGTGTACGAATGGTTGGGAGGGTGTCGGAGAGTGCGTCAAGGGCCTCCATCGCGTCGTCAAGCTCCGCTTTGATTTCTGGGATTTGGCTGGAAGCCGCTTTGTCTGCTCTTCGCGAATTATGCTGGCATGAATAGTCAGCGTGAGATGACCGGCGGCGGCAGGGCACACACCCGTAGGACAGTAAAGGCCTCCTGGAGGAGACTATCGATCGCGCGGAAGTTGGACAGGTTCTCTGTAAGTTTTCCCTGGTGAATAGCCATGAGTTGTCACGTCGACGCGGGATGCCAGAAACGCACCTCGAGATCCCGCATCTGCCTTTCGTACTGGAAGGCCTGCCTCGAAAGCCTGCCCAACGCCGTCTCTAGTTTGCTGCGAAAAATGTTGGCTCGGTGGTGACTAGACTATCAGGCGGCCGCACGCACGTTGTGGTAATCACTGCTGTGCTGTCGACGGTGCATGCCCGTTGCGGCGGTAATTCCCAGATATCGGGCAGGCGCGAGGGCAGCATAGTTTGGCGAGGTGGAGGCAACGTCGACGACTAATAGGCAGAGGGGAAGAACGTTTGGCAAGAGAAAAAGGAGTCCGTTATATAGCTTCTGATTCCAGCCATCCGAAATGAATTCAGGGACCATCGGCCTCTTCGGAAACAATGCGCCGATCAGTCTTTCATGCAGCTTTGATGCCTTTTGCAGCTCTCTCCGCTGCTTCCATGAACTTCTGGAACCAGGCGCCTCCAAGGTCGCAAAGAAAGAAAAACCAAGGCATCTATAACCTTTGTCCTAGCTGGAGTCCCACGCTCAAAGCTTTCCTTTGCCATCTTGACCCCGTGGCACGTCGAATTACAACACGCACCGAACCTCGTGTTCACTCGAAAATTGCACCCTGTCTCCTTCGAGGGACATAGTTTCGTCTGCCTGAGAATTCAGGCAGGCCAAACACAGCAGAAGAATGGACAAATGCAGGTCAAAGCGTGACCATCCAAGCGGTCCAGCACTGATCCAGCTGCGCCTTGGACTCAATAAAGTGATCTCAGGTTATCATCTCGAGTGTTGCGAATCACCACTCACTCAGGATTGGGTAGCACATCATCCATATCAGGATTCGCACTCCATGAGTTCCACTGTCCAGTGTCCACACGCACAATGCGTGTATTGTACGCGGTCAAAGGGACATGAAATATAACATGGGTACGACCTGTGAGTGCGTCTTTCGCAGTGGCAAGCTTCTATCCAATAACTCTTAGCTCATGGCGTCCTCTTTGGACTTCAAAAAGCTCTGCTGTTCGCAGAACTCCCACTATAGCAGCATCTGAGGGCTCTTTAGCAGCGAGTTAGGAGTGACGAAATGCATTTGAAGAAGCGCAATGGTCCTCGTATATCATGCTACTTGCTCTCAGAGCAAAGTTCAGCGTCAAGGCGTACAAGCACGAGCTGTGATCAGAGCTTCCACCCTGCGCGAGGATGCTTTCTTTCGCTTCTAGTCTGCCCCAACTATCCATTCCTTGTATCATGCGGGAGCTGCATAAAACTTTCCCAAGATGTGCTTGCCGGGCTGATCGCATTTCTTCCCTTCTTTGGGTTTTCATTGTTTACAAATCATGCTACCGTTTTTCGGAGGTTCAATTGAAGCAAAGTTTTGCTTGAGAGCCATAGAACACAATTTTAAAGGTTCGGGATTATACGCTCTGTATAATACTTGTACAATAAGATTCGAATACGCTAAAATGAAGATCTTGTCATTCTCTACTCGATCACCTCGTCCACTTCCATTTCCTCCTCCCTTCTCTTTTGCATGCGCCGGTGAGCTTTCAGACGCTTGTTAAAGTCCTTGTCGCTAACGCAGTCTGCGAGGGTAATCTTCTTGTTGCAACCCGATGCTGGACAGGACTTGCTCTCGCGTGAGTTAACAAAATATTGGCGAATGGCATCGCCTGAGTAGCTGTGACCGCAAATTTTTCTTGAAGAACATCAGTAAATGTTCGAAAAACATAATGGACACAAACGATTTAAGCGGGTTATCGAGAGGGGCAAGTGTGAGAGGGCACTTGTAATCTTGGGTGACGCCGCCAATCTCTACTTCATCGTCGTCGTCACTCTCATCTCCATCCTCTCGAGCAGGCGTCAATACCCATTCGAACTAATGAAAGATGAGATATACCTTTGGGAATGAGCTCGGATACTGGAGGCATTCCACCTGCATTCCCGCTTGATTCCTGCGAAAAGTCAGGTGGAGAAAATGATACATACTAGCGGACGAACCCATAACCGTTGTCGAAACTCTTTGTACCCCTCATGCCTTGCATATTTCTGACGAGTAGTCTTTTTCTTCCACGCCTTGTCGAGCTTCTCGACGCCATCGCTGTAAGCTTCCTGCAAATCATTCTACCAACCTTCTTTAGAGTGTTTTCCCAACCCAACACAGCATATTCACATACTGGTTGGTCCCCTTGCTGGACTGCTTGATACATGGCGTCCAGGGTTTGGTGATGATGAGACATGGTGTTTTCCATGAAAATGAAGTCGCGGTAGACTTGGTCTACCTCGTCTGTCCACTAAACAATGTATTAAGAATAAGGACTCGCAAGCGCAGGACCCGCCGCACCTTTTCCTTCTCATTCAGACTTGTATATTGAAGCAGATTTACCCCGACATCGTTGAGAGTGGTAACATGCAACATGACTTGCTCAGTCATAGACTGCCAGTCCGTCACAACATTCTTCAACTTGATCTTGTCTGAGTCGCTGAGCGGATGGTTCCCAAAGTTATCGATATCAATAGGCTCGTCGTCGTCGCCGTCGTCCTCCAGGTCTTCGAGTTCTTCATTCTTGCGACTGGCCCTGCGGCGCGGCTGGGTTGGCTGCTCCTCATCTTCCACGTCTTCACGGGCTGGTCTTTGAGTAGTTTCTTGTTCGTCGATATCGGAAGAGGCCTGATGACGGTTACGACGCGCCATGGTGGAAGTAGTGAAACAGGCGAGATCGAGACGCGAGAGCGCGTCTGTCACGCGGTCCGATTGCCGATCGCATTCAATCTCTGCATTGCGCCATGAAGGTCATCGACAAAATCGCTAGCCGCGATGCCTCGCGTCCATTTTATTTCTTCGAATTCTTTCCGCCGCGAACAGACCAAGTGCGTCGTCCACAATACTTGAAATTGGTTCCATACCAACCCCATCTAGGGCTTCGAGAACCTACTTTCTCGAATAGCTCGCCTGGCATTCCTGAAGCCACTGGCACTCAGCGTGACATGGGGCGCGGGAGGTTCCACCAAGGAGCGGTCCTTGGACTTGGCGGGGATCACACAGAAGGAGCACAAAGTCGACACCATATTGCACCTTACTTGCACCAACATGCTGCAAGGTATGGTCGACGACGCCCTGATGGTGCGTGTCCGACCATTTCGATTTCATAGTGCTAATGGCGGCAGACGGCGAAGCAGCGCGGAATCCAAAACCTACTTGCCCTTCGCGGTGATCCACCCAAGGGCAAGGAGGAATGGCTCCCAATCGACGCTCAGTTCCAATATGGTGTACATCTCGTCAAATACATTCGGGACCATCCAGACTTCGGAAACTACTTCTGTATCGGTGTTGCCGGATATCCAGAGGGGCACCCAGATACCGACAATGATGAGGATGCAGAGATCGAATTCCTCAAAGCAAAGGTTGACGCCGGCGCAGACTACATTATAACTCAACTCTTCTACGACGTCGACAAGTTCTTGACTTGGCATGCCAAAGTCCGCGCGAAGGGTATCACAGTGCCCATCATTCCAGGTGTTATGCCTATCCAGACCTTTGCCTCGTTCCAACGTCTCATCAAGCTCACGGGTACTAGTGTACCAGAGCAGGTTATGCATGACCTTGAGGCTATCAAACACGACGATCAACTTGTCAAGGACTTTGGTGTCAATCTTGCAGTGGACATGGTGCAGCGCCTCACCGCGGAGGGAATCAATGGTATCCATTTTTGCACGCTCAATCTCGAAAAGAGTGTCCAGCGAGTATTGGAGAAGCTTGGGTGGACGGGTGCCCAGAACTCACCGACTCTGCTCAAAAACAAGCTCATCGAGGACACCGTCTCGAACGACTTGTCCGTGGCAGCAAAGACGGCGACCACTGACGCCGCCGCTTCTCTTGCGTCTATATCCAAGACGGATGGCGAGGCAGGTGCTGGAGAACTCAACAATGCCGCCTCTTGGGACGACTTCCCTAATGGCCGTTTTGGTGACTTTAAGTCTCCCGCGTATGGAAACAGAGACCCATGGGGCAATCTCACCCACATTGTGGGTCACCTTTGTTGCCAATTCTCACTTATGACTGAATTTTACCCCCCAAGGCGCCCAGCCATCTCGGCAGCCCGAAAACCATCGGGGATTTGACAAACATATTTCTTGATTATTTGCATTCCAAGCGACAGACGACGCCCTTTTCGCCTGAACCTTTGTCGGCAGAGTCCGCGACTATTCTGCCTCACATTGAGAAACTCACAAAGCGTGGCTGGTGGACAGTTGGTTCACAGCCAGCTGTTGATGGTGCATCCTCTAGTGACCCAGTATTTGGATGGGGACCTCGTTCGGGCTTTGTGTTCCAAAAAGGATTTGTTGAGTTCTTCTGCGACGAGGAGGATGTCGACGGAATTGCACGACGGATACACGAACGCGGCCGGGGGTGGGTGCACTGGATCGCGGCGAACGCTCGAGGGGATATCCGCGGTCACGCTGCAAGCGACGATAGGAACGCGGTGACATGGGGGGTGTTCCCCGGGCAGGAGATCATACAAACGACCATCATCGAAAAGGAGTCGTTCTTGTCGTGGAAGGTCAGTTCACCTTGCCTCGTTGTTTGTCCCTTGCTTTACTAATGTATCCCCGTAGGACGAGGCATATTCAATCTGGGCGGAATGGGCGTCACACTATCGACCTGGGACTGAGGAGCGGGAGCTCCTCGACCAGATTAGAAAGAATAGGTGGTTGGTGAGCGTGGTGCACCACGATTATAAGGATACCGATGCATTGTGGATGTTGTTTGACTGATGCGGGAGGATAACATCTAATGTACCATACTATATATATTTTCGATAAGATTCAACCTCTTCTCTGTACTACATTTTCAGCACATCCATCATCCGGCGATGCTGTACGTGCCCGCAAGCCTGTTTGGTTTGTTCCGGTCAAATTTGCAGTTACTGAAATCAACAAAATATTGGACATTATGCATTACTTGTGAGAGTGCTATGGTACTGAGAAACGTTCCAAAAATGAGTACAAGGGGGTACAAGCTTGGGATATATTGTTCGATGGTCCGTCCACGAACTATGCTTGCACCGCGTTATAACCCTCTAAGTCAGCGACATCCTTGTGTTTCTCGCGAATGTGACGGGGAATGGAGGTCGAATCTGAATATCGTGCGGGGCAGTGTGGGCAGCGAATCTCCTTCCCGCTGTGCTTGTCCGTATAGTGACCTGAAATGAATGGGAAATCACGATTATCAGCCTCATGTCCGGGGGTTTCCAAATCGATAAAGTCATGCGCACGTACGTTGTAGCATCCGCTGGGTGGTGAAGCCCGTCACCCGGCTGTGGCAACCTTCGTACTTGCAGAAGAAGGTAGGCTTCTTGGTCGTGCGTTGTTTTTCAAGCGACCGCATGTCTGGAGCGCGACTTCTCTGGCGCCACAGGCCCTGGTCCGAGTCGACGGCGCTGAGCCCGTTAGGGCCACCACTGAATGTTTCTATGGGTGTGAAGGACGTCCACGGGGACGGGGGAAAGTCGTCAGGGTTTGCATCTGGCCGTCGGTGTCGAGGTGAAACCAGCGGCGGCAAGCTGCGCTGAGCATGGCGGTCGTATTCTTGTTTGGGATCAGATGCGGCGTCGAATTTGGGATGGTGTAGGCGCGCGAAAAACTCGCGCTCCTCTTTCCCAAAGTAAAGAGAGGTAGGGTCGGCGAGATGTTTGGGGGGAGGAGCAGGAAACATGGAGAAAAGCTCATGGCCAGTGAGTGGGCGCGGCCGATTCGAGGCGTTGTCGTGAGCAACAAGACGCGTAAAGTCTAATTCAAAGCCCATCCCGGGGAAGGACTCGTTCGTGGCAAGCATCGGGAGCGCGTCGCAAATGGTGAGTGTCCAACTGGATGTGCAAGTTCATGCGATGAGCGGCTTTACAGCGTGATGAGCAAACTGGATGGGGCCGAGATGACCACTGACCGGTGGATGAGTTATCTGAACAAAGGCAAGATGTGTTCGGGTTCTCCCTAAAGCTCGTTGTTGCTGGGTGTTCCTCTCATTGCGCCGTGAGTTTGGGAGATCATGGTTGGAGGCCAACCGTGTCTGACTCCGGGTAGGCAAACGAATTTCCTACTCCGAACACTAAGTACACAAACGGAGCACCCTAGAGATCCGACTCAAATCCGGATAGTGCCCTGCATTCTCCCAGCTGTAAGATTGACTTTGGCCAGTACAGCTAGCAGTTCATAACGCACATAGCCGGGATGATGGTGACAATTCAGCGCAGAGGGTTCTTCGCATATTGTCCGCTATAGCACCTCGATAGCACCTACATAGATAGGCCAAACGGCAGGCAGGCCGACAATAGCGGTCACCGCGGAAATTTGGGATTGCGAGCCAAGTATCATGGCACGTATGTATGTCACGGACCGAAGACTTTCCTCTTTGACAGCGTCGGATGCAACGGTATTGGGTGGGCACTCGGGTATGCCGGAGACCGTAGAGTGTAGGCCTCGAAAGGCCAGGCTCACGAAAAATACAAAGGATGAAAGTCGGTAAATAGTGTCGCCAAACAGCAGCGACGGGCGTCCAAACGAAAGAACCGAGAAAGCACTGCGGCATTCGCCGTGTCGCCGTCATCTAACTCGATCAAGCGCGCTAAATGGAACCCAATTCGGTATTCCCTTTTGGAAAGAAAGTATTGATTGCTTGTGCTTGGCTTCAGCCATACAAGTCTTTGCGAATTTCTATCAATAACAATACACGATAAATAATCCCCCACTAGTACACAAATTTATACACCAAAAGAATGAATATGATAAACATTTCCCGCTCAGTGTAAACCCCCAATGGGGACTCCTAGACAGGCCACGAAAGAGACCTCACGGTCTTGATCCAGGAAGAGTCGGCGTTAGGGTACTGCCAGGCCATAGCACCCCCGTCTACGTCTCATTAGTATCCTCGTTGTATATTATTATTCAGGGAAAACGCACTCCATCCTTTCCCCTTGGCTTCCTGAAGGCAGACAGCAAGATCAGAGGCGGTCATGAAGCCATTGTTGGCATCTCCTGTAGTCCCAGGCTTCCCGATCACAAGCTTCGACACGTCGACTCCGTTCCCTGCAATTTCAAAAACGGACGTCTCTGGCCAAGTGTCAGATGACTTGTTGAGAAGCCCATCGCAAGTCGTGTATTCCGCGGTCCCCTCTGAAGGTGTTTGTCAGCGCCGAGTCCTTCCTATTCACTGACAGAAGAGCGCAGAAGGGTAGGAATATGATAAGTGTGACGGCGCGTTTGACGCGTTTGTGCGAGGAGAGAATGGATACGTACGGTTGTAAAACTGGATGTTGTACCAGTCAATTGCATTCCCTACGGCCTGGAGACGCGGTCAGTACACTTTCCAGGAGTGCTTGCCACTGTATGCAACCTACGTTGTGGACCTTCAAGTAGCCTCCCCCAGAATAGATCGAAGGAGTGAACCAAGGAGCCACTGGCGCATGGGTGATGATGAACTCCCCAGATGGAAGCTGGTTGCGGAGCTCAGTAGTGAACGAAATAAGCCAGTTCTGTAAAAGCTCGTTAGATTTCGCACACAGCAGAATTTAACGCATTCTTACCTCGGCGGTACCCGCAGCGAAAGCGTTGAAGTCTTCATAATCAACATCAATGCCATCGAGCTCCCACGTCTTGACCCAGGCGGCCATAGTCTGTGCAAGAGCCACCGGGTCGTAGTTGGCAGACGTCGGAACGTCCGAGGAGCCAAACGCGGACACGACCAGCTTGATTCCTGCAGCAGCGTATTCGGCCTTGGCAGCAGTTCTCTCATCGGCGGTCATTGTTGTCCATTCGTATGCCTTGTCCCAAGGGCCGGCAGTCAGCAAGAACGAAAGTGCAAATACGTTGAAGCCCTTGAAAGTTCAACACTGTTAGGAGTTGAATAAGAGCGCCGACTGGGATTACGCGCCTCGATGTCAGCAACATCAGGAGCACCCCATTTTGTAGTGCTCTTGTCGCCGTAGACGACAAAGTGAGGCGCTTCTTGGACAGTAGCACGTTGGAGAACCTCGCGCGCCTTTGGACTCAGCGACGAGGTAATCGGCGAAGCACTCGCCGGCAGGCAGAGGGAGAGTGCGGACGCAACAACAGTGAGGAGAGTAGAGAAGAGCATGATGAGGAGGGTGGGAGTCCACAGAAGAGAGTGTGGAAGTTAAAGAGTGTGGAGGGAAGATAAGAAACCCGGAGAGCAGGGATGAACAGGAGCTTTGACGAGGGAGACTGTTCGTTATATACTGCTGGGACAACACAGGGCATTGTCACTGTCCCTGTAGAGAAGTGCTTGATTGCATCGTACAACACAATAATTCCATGCGTCCAGCAACCAGACCTGTGGGTTGGTAGTCGTAAATGGGATGTTCACCTGGCTTACTGTCTATTTCTTGTCAGGATGCTCAAGTAAAGCATGAGCACGACGATAGTGAAACAGGCGTGTAACGAGATTGTATTTCGACGCTGCGTGATAGTGAGGCCTAGGTACATCGCGGCACATGTGGGTTGGTGATGGAGCAAACAAGCGCGATGTTTAACCTATATGGAAAACCTAGAAAAGAGCCTTCTTACGCAAATGTAGAAACAGGGACGAGAACAGTTCATAGGAGATTTCCCGAAAGAAAGCCATAAACAGCAGCACGCACACGCTAAGATGCTGGTAGCTCGACGGCATGGACTCAGACGAGAAGGATTATTCCCGACAATGAACACATGTAAAGGATTTGTCGGCATCCGGGGACTGCAACATGACACCACCACGAAGGCCTTAGCAAGATAACGCACGAATTCGAAGCTGCCGCATTTGATAAGTAGTGAGTTCTGAGCAGGCGCAGGTCGACTGCATTCTCGAGCATGGAGTGCCTATGAGTTTGACCGTCGAGGTCATTGGCTGTCGTAAGGAAAGGCGAGGTGCTCGGAAATGGCTACATCGGTGCTAGCGGTGCGAAATAGGGAGTTGAATCGAGAAAGGCGACCTTTGGGTTGGACGGCTAGCCTTGAGCGCAACGATTCCTAGCTCTACCCTAGTTTGATGCTTGCTATGCTCATGACGGCAAGGAATAAAGCATGTAGTGATGCACGTGGCTCTCATCCAGATTCCAGAGCCATCATAGGCGCTTGATCAGTGCGGACGCGAACCACCCTCGTCGTCGCGATAATCTGCCACTAATTGCGCGACACTGCACCGTCGAGATGGAATCGAAGCCAACAATACCCGACTTGGACGCGTTGCGGATATCTGAGCCTCAATCGTCCAGGACTGACGACGTACAACAGCCTGCTCCTGCAGTGCCGTCAATATCCTCCACGTTCACGGAAAATGCGGCCACCGTCTTACCCGAGCCGAAACCTGTGTCGCTATCCGAGGAACAAGCTGGGGTGAATCCATGGGCGTCAACATCAGCTACTCCAGTTGACCAGCTACCGCCGTCAGAGGCCTCAATAATACCGAGGGAGGGCGAGCAGATAGTGGCTGGTATAGGGCAAACGACAGTTCAAGATACTCCCGACAATGCCACTCGCAACGAGGTCGAGCCGCATGAGAAGGAGGGTAATGTGTGGGCCGAAAGTGCCTCGAAGGATATTCCCCCTCCCCCTCCTGCGAAATCTATACCGCCACCATCTACGCACGCTGAAATCGGGCTTCCAGAAAGCGCACCGCCGCCGCCGCCCACGAATTCTGACACGCCGCCGCCGTCCTTCGCTTCTATCTCGGCCTTTGCACGATCGTTCTCCCTCTCACACAAGAAAGGGCACATGAGTGTCGACATGGCCGCGTCTGTGCCATCCCCGAACACTCTCAGTTCATTTGCTACCCAGCAACAGGCGGCACCTGCAGGATTACAGACTGAAGCTATACGCGAGAAGGACGAGACCAACGACAGCTCGTCTAGCTCTACCTCCCAATCAACATCACCACGGCCTAATGAGGACGTTCCCTTTGATTTCCAAAAGTTCCTCGACCAGATGAAGACGCGTTCAGCAGAGCCTGTCAGCAGATACCTCAAATCGTATGTTCTGACCCTTCCGCGCAACCATTGCCTCACTCTGCCGTAGATTCCTCACCAACTTTGCGAAGCGAACTTTCACGGTCACGGATCAGATCAAAATCATCAATGACTTTCTGACGTTCATCGCCAAGCAGATGGTTGAGTGCGACATCTGGCGGGATGCAACTCCTGCCGAGTTCGACAATGCGATGGAGGGCATGGAGAAACTTGTGATGAACCAGTTGTACCAGTTCACATTCACCCCGGCCATTGCGCAGACATCTCGACGTGCTCAAATCACTGCGGATGACTTGGAAAGGGACCGCGTACTAGTCCAACGAATCCGTCTGCTGGAATGGATTGAGCCGAGGCATCTTGACATTCCCACGGAGGAACAGGCGGGTGAGGGCTTCCTGGCCTTTGCACAACAAGGTTCGTATTACCGACACAACCGTCAAATAAGGCTCATCTTCACCCACAGAACTGCTCAAGATTAACTCGTACAAAGCACCTCGGGACAAACTCATCTGCATTCTCAATTGCTGCAAGGTTATCTTTGGATATCTTCGACATCTCAAGAAAGAATCAGAAGCGGCTGGCGCTGATGACTTTCTGCCCATTCTCATTTACTCGGTTATCAAGGCAAATCCGGACAACCTCCTCAGCAATGTTGAGTTCATTTCAAGATTCCGGAACGAGAAACACCTGGGAGGAGAGGCAGGATATTACCTCAGTAGTCTGCAAGGCGCCGTCGCGTTTATCGAGACAATGGATCATACAGCACTATCGAACATCACTCAAGAGGAATTCGAAAGGTACATAAATCTGCTATCAAATTCATGTCATTGACCCCTTGAGCAGGAATGTGGAAACCGCAATCCAGTCGTTACCTCGAGATACACCTGAAGCCTCCCCATCTATGCCGTCCTCTGCCTCTGACCAGGGCCCGCTAACACCCAACCGCGCATCCACTCCCAATCCTTCTTCGATTTCGCGACCATTTACGCCTGATGCACTTTCCTTACCCGCTGTCGAGCGGCTCTTACAAAAGACTGGCAGTGCGCTTGGTCGGATGTGGAATGAGGCATTAGACGGTGTAGAGACGTTGGCGACACCGCGACCCGTTAGAAGCAGTTCAGGCTACAATCCAAATGCGCCTCGGCCGGGGACATGGCACGGCGATCCTGAACAGCAGTGGAATCAGCAGCAACTCCAACAACAGTATGCCCAGCAACAGCAATACGCAACACCTGCCCCTCAGCGTCCACCATTAAACGAACCGCCCTACCAGACGCCATACAAGCCGCGAGTGAGGCGGGTGTCGCCGAGTCCGTCTTTCGTTGAGGATACGCCGTCAAGACCTAGTGTAGCAGACCAAATGTACCAAGCACAATTTGCTCGACACGGTAGACAGGCTTCGTATCCTTCGCCCAGTCCGGGATCAGTGTCTCCCAGCATGAGAGCATCGTCGCCATTCGGGGGCGTGCCGCCGCCGCCAAATTTCACTGCACGACCAAGCGGGGCTAGTTCGAGATTGGGGATAGAGACAGAGTATCCGGGCCAGGCTGCGAGGGAGGAGGCTGCGTTCAGGGAGTCGCGGTCAGCACCATCGAGTATAGCCCAGTCTGCGCCATGGAACGCTACCCCGCAGGGCATCGTTCCGCCTAGTCCGTCATCGCTGCAGACGACGGATCCTGCGGCGTTAGATACGCTGATGCAGATATTTCCGACCATGGATAAGGAGATTGTGGAGATGGTATTGGATGCAAATAGTGGGGATGTAGGAAGAAGTATTGAGGGGTTGCTAGAGATGAGTGACGGCACATAAACCGACGTTGGGCTGTAGGGGAGTAGTAACCTTGAATCTTTTGATCTATCGTAGACTGAGTCCAATCGATATCGCCTCAGCAGTATACATAATATTGACAGTTAGTAATAATACGGTCGGTCCCCCTTGCTCGATGCACTGGCACCCCCGTGTCCTGGCGGCATTCGCGTCCCTCAATTCGTTCATGCCTCGAACTTAATATTGTGCGCTGTTGGATTTCCCATTTCTTTCAGGTCCAGAACGTGCTTCTGATGCCTGAGTTGTGTTTGTCGGACTCGCTGTACGCTGCTGTGAACCTATCGTAGAACTTAAAGTCAGAGCCAAGATTATCCCTATCTCTGTGTGCTAAACCGAAGATTGACAAACAATCAAATCAAACCATCTCGTGTCGTTATTCGACTTGAGTTTCTGGTCGGTATTCATGGACATTACTGTACTCGGAGCCTCTCTCAGCGCTGGTCGGTGTTTGTGCCCGTTGATCGACAGCACGTGACCGTGCTCTTTCTTGTTTCCTGCCAACCTGCTGCCAACGATAACATGCCGCCTAGTCAGGCGCTGGACGACATTTTCAGTAAACTTGACAAGCAAAAGGCGGCCCAGAATATCGTCAAGTTCTTCAAAGACACGCAAAACGAGAACCAATTCATCGGCAGCTCTAAGGCCCTCGCGCGCGCCCACCATCCAATCCCTTACTCGGCCTGTCGCGCTTTCGATTCCGTCTCTCTAAAGTCCATTCACCAAAATCTTCTGGAATATCATGATGCATTCACCAACCGGTTTATCCTCCAAGTTGCCAAACCTTTCCGGGATGGTCTTAGCAAACAGCATACCAAGTCTGCGGACCATATGTGCACGGCATTGTCTTACTACGTGAAAACCCTCAACGAACGCGGTGCGTGCTTATCTAACCCATTATTCCTCTGCTCATTGAGCGCAGCCTACATGGACCATGCTGCAATTAGAGAGGATGGCATTGGAATCGACGACGCGTTCAACTATGCGGCAACCTTCACGGGCGAGCTCCTTGGGTTTTTAGCGAGACTCATTGGCGAAGACGGTGCTCCCAATAATCTGACTCGTGCTTGCGCGTTGAAAGCCATCCAGGGTATCCTTGCCAACCTGGACGAAATTGAGTTTGTTGACAGACTCTGTCATAAATAATTCCTTCTAAATGTCTCCCAGAAATGAAGTCTTAAATATCCTGCAGAAGAAGATTGCCGAAAGCTTGCAGGACGGATGCCCTGCCGTTCGTGTGCTCGCCATTGAAACCCTTTGTGCCCGAGACGGTCTACTCAGCAGGAACTTTGACTACGATGCTACCTACGACAAGGGCGCAATCGAATCATTGGTCGAAGTACTGGGCGACTCCAACCCGTGCGAGCCAGTTCTTGATTCAATGTGTCGCACTCTGACATTCTTCTTGTAGGTCTGTATCCGAGGCCGTCGCGCAGCACCTACCCGCTCTTCCAGAAAGCAAGATTCATGAAGCTTTTGTGTCATGTGTGAAAGACGCACAACCATCTCTTCGCCGCCAAATCGTGGCCCGCTATGGTCAGCAGAAACATTTTCAATGTCTCAGTAACGCGCAACGCCTCCAGTTGCTCAAGCATCTTATGCCTGTGTACCAAAGAAAGGCCTGGCAGTCCAAACCTGGAATAGAAAAACCGAATGCAGAAAAGCTCAAGAAGCTCGAGAAGGAGCTCGATGATGATCGCAAAGCCATTGACAAGATGGGGTGGAATTGGTTCAAATATGTTTCTGCCGCGCAGCCACTGGACGAGAGTGTCGACATCCTGTTTCGACTGCTTGTGCTGTATGCCGAAGATATCCTGGGCGACGCGGACGAAAGCGCCGCAGATGCTGTTGTTTTCGCTGTGACGACCGTTCTGAATGGCGGTGGGCTCAAGCTTGTTTTCGACGGTTAGAAGCTATTTTAAGCTTGTGTGACAATTACTCACACGGAGTAGACAATGTTTTGGATGACTTGGATGTTTGCAGAGCGCTCGTCATTCGCGCCTACGCTGGCCATGTCAAGAAAGGGGAACACGACCAACATCTCCACCTCACTGCAGTTTCGAAGACGCTCGAAAGTCTTAGGAACAGCGTGGACGCTCTCGACCAGATGGACGACACCACTGTACAAGTCTTTCACGAACTCATGCGCATCATACCCCTCCTCGATAGCGACGATCCACTTGGTGCTGGCAAAGTAGCGAGCGAGCTTGGTGAGCACTTCGACTTCAGCCTCTCGGAGCATTGACCTATAGAGTCCAAGACAAAATCTTCGAAGCAGACAAACTTGCCGACGAAATTTACCAAGCATGTGCAGATGTAATGGAGATTGTCGAACCCCTCCCGCGGCATCGCGTTGACCGTCTGGTCACCATTATTTCCCGATTGAACCCTCTTCCGGAGAGAACAGAGGAAGAGATTGAGGAAGAGGAAGAGCGCGACGAGGGATTGGTTCCCGAAGAACGAGCAGCGGTTCAGAAGCGAAGACGGGATGCCCGTATGCAGAGCTATCGATCGGGGCTGTCGTCAGTCGATGTCGAGGAATTTGACCGCAAGATCACGTTGTGTTTGGTGCGGCTCATTGCGGTACTTAAGGGTATCCCTCAGACTAGTGTAGCTTTTCCCTCTGCGTTCTCGCTAGGAGGCTTACTTTTGACAGACTCTGGGTGAACACACAGTATTGATGGGCACGATGGAAGAGTTTGTGAAGCCATTTCTGTATGATTCGGCCATTCATCAAAACTACAAATTGCGCGAGCTCGCCTGGGAAGCTCACATCTCATTTGTGCTACTGTCCAGGAAGACCGTACGTGCAAGCTATTTGTTCTAGTCAGTGTACTGAGCAACACCGTCTCTATAGGAAGAGATAGACGCCATATTTGTGTATCTCATTCGGTTCTTGAAGTCTCCAGCGACGGGTTCCGAAATGAGGCGGCTGTCAATACATGGATTTTTCGATTTTATCGTCGAGCGGGGACTGAAAGCCTCTCCAGAACAAGTTCGTGGCCAAATAGAGTGCTTGATTGGTGGTGCTCATCCAAACTCAGTACAACACAGCCATGCTCTGTCTCAAGAAACTGATCCAAGATGATAAGCCTGAACAAGACGTGTGGCTAGGCCTCTATAAGCTCATTTACACCGATCGCATACCGGACGAGCACAAGAAATGGGTATGCTTGTGACTCGTAGCATTGGTTTGTGCTGATTGTCTGTTAGGCGCACGAGGCCCTCTTCGAACAATACTTTCTTACGACTGACCTTTTGCTCGTTCCTGTATTTGGCGAAGTCAACAACAGAATCGCAAACAGGTCTGCGTCAAATAAGAATGACATTGGGAGGGTGCGTTCGGGCAGCACTACCTAAAAATTTGTCTTGACTCTACATCCCCATCCCCAGAAATTCTATGACCTCTTCAAGAAACTATACGTCGATAAAGTGTTTGGTCAGCCAAGGGTCAATGCCACAGAGTGCATCAAAACCATACTTCAGTGGTCGGATCCCCGCGCCATCATGTAAGTTGTTGGATTAATCGGAATTCAAATCTAACATGGTACAATCACAGGGATGCAAAAGAACAAAGGGATTGTGTGGGGGTGCACACCGACATCATCGCACCCGATTTGCTAAAAATGATACTGTACATTCGCAATACAGCAAACCACTCCCTCGAAAGGGCTGAGGGTTCGTACTCTCTCTTCTTGTTTGGAGTGAGCATCAGATGACCAGTGTCATCCAGCGACTACCTTGAAGAACACCTTGGTCAACTGTCTAACAGATGGCAAGATTATCGCATGGCCAGAAAAACACGACGCTCAGGCGATGATAAGTCTTTGGATTTACGTGACGGCTGTTCTTGATGTGATTCCCTCTTTTGACAATACGGCGCACGACTGACATTCTCCTAGCACAACGCTGTTGGAAAGAAGGATGCAAAGACGGGGTCCCCTTTGAAGCTTCGGAAATTGAAAGAGACCCTGGAGAAGGACTACGAGGCTGTAGGCGAACTTGTGGGTATGTCGGACGAGGATCAGAGGGCGCAATACCACGAAACATTCGGAGATATTGACGACCTTGTACCACCGGAAGTGCAGGAGGAACACAAGAAACGGCCCAAGCGGGAACAGACTAGCGATACGGATGGGAATGAGGTGCCCAAGTCCGAGCCTATGGATGAAGAGAATCAAGTGCCCCCGCAGGACGATACGATGAAGCCTGAGCCAGAGGAGGATGAGATTCCACTGCCTCGAAGGACGAGTGGAAGGAGAACTAAGAAGTACGTCAGATTCTGAATAGGTGTGATGAAGTCGTTGACCATAATGATAGGCGACAGAGCTTGGTCGTGGATACGGAGGATTTCAATCTTGAGCTGGGAGTGCCCGGACCGTCGCCAAAGTAAGTCTTGCTCCTGATCTCCTGTTCTCGGGCTGATGTGGCATATAGACGCCGTCGGCTCACGTCTATATCTATGTCCCCGCCTCCGTTACCCCCACCCATCATCAAGCGTAGGTCACGGCAAGAGCAACGGGATAGCAAGAGAGATATGGGAAAGACGCCGAAAATCAAGAGCGAGGAAGTGACGGTGTGCGTCTGACAGATTTTCACCACTTGCACTGCCTAATGTTAAACACCTTCACAGTTCTCCAAATTCGAAGAAGACAAAGCCTATATCTGGACCTGGGAGTTCCAAGGACAAGGCCATCGTGCTTTCTGATGACGAGGGTGGCACTGCTGATGCTCCTATTGAAGTTTCGTCGGACGACGACATTACTCAATTAGCTCCATTGGCGCGGTCGAGGGCCAAGAGGGAAAATGCGAAGAAGGTGGATAGGAAGAATGAGCATGTTAAGAAGGAGGACGTCAAGCAAGAGGTTAGCAAGAAGGAAGAAGAAATTATGTCTGGAGAAGGAACGGCAAACAAACCAATCCAAATTAACTCTTCCGACAGCGAAGATGAGGAGGAGGATGATGAAGGAGAGAAAATGGAGGAAGTGCAGGAGGAGGACGGAGACGCACCGCCGGATCCATCACAGTCGCCCTCTCCGGAACCAGGCAGAGTTCCTAATCCCGGCAGCATCTTCAACGGGCTTGATCCCGAAGACTATGAAAACGAGGATGATTCCATTGTTGACGGTACAGATGGGTACGACTCAATTATGGGTCCACCTTCGGGTACGGTATCAAGAGTTGGAATGTCTGCCTCCCGGGCTGGGTGGGGTGCCCAAGACGGCGAGAACGATGAATCGTCGGAGAATTCGGAAATGGAGGTGGAGAATTCGTTGATAGTAGAGTCGGACGACTAAGTGCGAGGAGCTGAGCCAAGGTTACAGTCATGATCTTATGTACAATATAGGCTACGTTATATATCCTTCGATTTTTTGATATTACAATCTTCTTACTGTACAGTTTATGAACTACTATGATGTGCTTTCAATCCTGGTGGCGACATATGCAGACGCGTATGTCGTTTGAGAACGTGGGGCTCGTATGTCTTCGAAGCCAACACTGACCAATACTATCCACAATACGTCTGTCATGCATTTCCTTCAGAGTCGTCTATTCAAGCAGTCAATGGGTAGCTGTGCTTGTCAGTATTCCAATCTTGAAGCCACCTTCTAAATCGGGTCGAACAAAGGCGAGGCTCACACGGGAGAATCTTCGTTACGGCATGGTCATTGGCAAGCAAATGAAATGTCCTATGTATCCAAATCTACCTCGTAAGTCTGATTACACCGTGTGTCCATCCAGAAACTGCCAGCACTAAGCATTCTTTACATCACCACACGATACACACGTCTTCCCGTTCACCTTACGCCCTGTAAGGCAAAAGGTCAATCAGCTACGATTCATGCAACTTTTGGATAATTAGACATACATTGCTCTAAACAGCCTTGATGTATCGCCTCTCCGCACTCTTCGCACCAGCCCGTCTCGGAATTGGCGTTGGAGAATTTACTATCCTTTTTGTCGTATATGCGCGAGAAGCATACGGGACACTCGAACACGTCGTCCTCCAGTGAGCGTTTCTCAGCTCCTTTGGGACGCGAGATGGGCGGCGGGGCGTCTGCAAATATACCTTGTAGTTCGGAGGTGATCAAAGCTCTGTGAGCTTTGTTGAGGAATGATATGAGGGAGGTGAAAAGATAACGAACCGCTGGTACCATAAATTGGATGAATTGGGCACTTTGAGGACGCGCCAGAAAACGATGAGCTGCTAAAGGTCAGTATGTGTCTAGAGAAATATACGTTGACTACGCACGATGTGCTCGCAATTGTTTGGATTCTTTTGGCCGTATGGACCTATCAGGACCTGTCAGCACATGTGGGGTTGGATGAATTGGGTAGACACACAATCGCATGTAAGCCGATGTCCAATTACCACATTCACAATCTACAATTACCACTTTTAGCCTCAGAGTACGGCTGGGCACGCAGAACACACACCTTTGACACCTCCTCGTCCTTGGTCAAAATTCCAATTTTGAAAT
This sequence comes from Cylindrobasidium torrendii FP15055 ss-10, assembly GCA_000934385.1. Classification (NCBI taxonomy): domain Eukaryota; kingdom Fungi; phylum Basidiomycota; class Agaricomycetes; order Agaricales; family Physalacriaceae; genus Cylindrobasidium; species Cylindrobasidium torrendii. The sequence goes on from KN880686.1 coordinate 32,046, forward strand.
GCTCCTCCACTTCACCAACCTTCTCTCGTCCGAGGATATAAAACCTAGCTCGAAATTAGCATTGCTACATGTTCACATTACTGAGAACGCACTTTTTGGTGGTCATCGCATATCGGTTGCGCACTTCCTCTGGACACTTGAGTTTCCAACGCGCCAGCCGTTTCTCCTCTGGTGGCTCACTGCCATCTTCGCCGTCCTTCTCCTTCTTGGCAGCGCCGGTCACTGTATTTTTCTCTTTCTTCACACTGTCTTTCCCCTTTTTTCCCGCAACCTTCTTGGTCGACGCCGGAGCTTCCTCATCGACCTCACCCTTGCTTTTCTTCTGCCGTTTGCGCGCGTTGGTGGCGGTCGTTTCTACCGCCTTCGCCGCCCCTGCACTCTTCCGGCCTGTCTTTGCTGTTGAGCTAGTCGGCTCATCAACGCCGGACGCCTCGTTGTCCAGCGAAGACGCGTAGTCTGACTCTGCGCGCGTTCGTTTCCGGGGTGGCATAATGAATGATGTTGATGGTCAAGAGTGAAGTTATTTGATTTTAAAGGGCCATCGACGGCGATATCATTGACCGTTGCCGAGCACGATGCAGATATTGATTGACTTGACAACAGACAATTGTGAAGATCATCTCAAGCTCACGCGAGCGCAATGCAACGGATTTGAGCGGCGAGGGAAAGATTTTGTTATGAGAGATCGCTTCGATTCAAATACAGACTGGTGTACAACATCAAATCGTCCTGCTTCATACAAATAATAGCCGCTTTAAACCACAGGAGGCTTCGAGCCGGGCTGGAAGGTGTAGGTCAGACCGCACTTGCCGCAGTACTGGCGATCCTTGTGGAACGCCATCTAAATCATCGGTCAATGAGCGGAAAACGAGAAGGGAGAACACGACGCACGAAGATACCGGCACCACACTCAGCCGAAGGGCACTCGCGACGGAGGCGCTTGATCTTGCCATCCGAGTCCACCTTATAGTACTTAAGGATGGACATCTTGACTTTCTTGCGCTTGTGCTTGATCTTCTTGGGGGTCTGCGAAAATGTGATCAGCAACCAGACCATTGATGTAAATGCCAGCACACGCACGTTGTAGGTTTTTTTCTTGCGCTTCTTAGCACCACCACGCAGGCGCAACACCAGGTGGAGGGTGGACTCCTTCTGGATGTTGTAGTCGCTCAGCGTGCGGCCATCCTCGAGCTGCTTGCCGGCGAAGATGAGGCGCTGCTGGTCGGGCGGGATACCCTCCTTGTCCTGGATCTTGGCCTTAACATTGTCGATGGTGTCCGAAGACTCAACCTCGAGGGTGATGGTTTTGCCCGTAAGGCTAGGAGACGATGAGCACGCCGCAGGAAACCTCGAAGCAATCAATTGCGCACGTCTTTACGAAGATCTGCATCCTAAGGACGCTTCTGTCTGTCCAACGAGCTTAACGGTGGAGTCTTCGACGAAAGCAAGTGCCGTTGAGAAGATTGAAGATGTCTGTTGGGTTTCAAATTTGGTTGTCACTGTCCATCACGAAAATAAGGTTTCATCTGATCCGGCCGACGTGTGGCGTTGCGCCTAGTGTACAGACATCTGTCTAGCTAGTGTTGCCGATAGATCGAGTTGACTCGAGTCGAGTTCGTCTCGATATCAGGGGCTTGCCTTTTTGAGCGAATCGATATCGTATCGACTCGATATCAACTCGATATATTGATCGCACTGTGTGCGCCAAATGTTGCAGCTGGGCAATGCAGCGACTCCGACATTGTATAAAA